>PVKB01001373.1:0-253541 GCA_004027205.1 Ctenodactylus gundi | reverse complement strand
GGGGCCTCAAGGACACACGGGCTGAGGCGTAGAAAACTGTGGCCCAGAGATGCCATGTAGGCAGGAGCCCGGCTGCCCCCTTTAGCTGGGTGGCTCTGGACAAGCTGATCAACTTCTTGGAGCCTCTTCTGAGAAGACAGAAGTTCTTCCAGGAAGAATAGTGGGGAACTTGGGGAGCCAGAATCTCCTGGGACAGGGGAAGGGAGGTGGCTGGAAGGGACAAGGGTCAGGATTGGCCCTCACTCCCCTGACTCAGCCTCCAGAAGGCAGAGCCTCCCTCCCTCAGCCCAATCTGCGTCCCCATCCCACGTTAGGACAGAGCTGGGCATGAGGAGGTGGCCACAGCCCAGGCTGCTGCTGCTCCCATCCCAGAGAGGTGGGATTTGCTCTGTCTCAGGTCACTGTCAAAGTCCGAGAGCTACCAGCACACAGCAGCCTTGGTGACCTCAGCCTCGGTGACCCCTCGGTGATCCCCCAGGACTCAGCATCCACAGGTTCCCGAAGGCCAAACGGGTTCCAGAGGTGATAAGGCCCGAGTGCATCACTCTGGTGGAAAGGGTGGCAAGTCAAGAGGCTGCCAGTTGGGGGGACAAGGTCCAGCCCACTCATAGAGTGCAAACCAAGGGTGAGGCCTAGAAAAACCTTTTCACATCAAACCGTGGTGAGTGCCAAATCTGGCAAGCTTCAAAGTGGTCGAGACCTGTGGTCTGACTGACCCACGTGCTGGGACACCGAGGACAGGAAAATCTACCCTCCCCCAGGCCTGGAGGTCAAGGTGTGGCTGGCGGGTTCCCTCCGTGGGATCCAGGGGTGGGGGATCCTTCCAGGTTCCTCCAGCCTCATGCAACAGCTGGCAGCACCAGGTTGCCCTGGCTTGTGGCCACATCACCACAGTCTCTGCTTGTCTTCTTGTGACCATCTCTGGGCCCTTGATTCCCCTCTGCCTCCTGCAAGGACAGTGCCACTGGCTTAGGCCCATCCTGGCTCCAGGACAGGCCCATCCCCGCATGGTGACTGCCTACCTCTCTGCATGCCAGGTTTTTATCAAGGTCAGAGAGGCAGGGTCCAGGTTTGGATGGGGACAAGTCCCCTGGGGCCACCGTGCAGACCCAGGTGTGAGGCTGTGCTAGTGAGTCCTCTCAGGGCCTCCACCGCCCTGGGCTGTGTGGCCCTTCCCTGAGCCTGCACCCCCCACCCAACTCCACTTCATAGGACCACATCGGTGTGTTTGGCCTGCTGTCCCCTTACGGCCAGGGTGGGAGCAAAGGCTTGTGCCTCCATGTGCACCCCACAGTCACTGATCAAGAAGGGTGACTCCACGGGTACCATTCCACACTTGGCATATTCAGGGCCATGTGGAACAGCCACCAACTTTAGAACAGTCTAATCACCTCAGAAAGAAGCTCTTGTTAGCAAGATGTGGTGGCACATGCCTGTAATCCCAGCACTTGGGAGGCTGAGGCAGGAGGATTACCATGAGTTCAAGGCCAGCCTGGGCTCCATAGTGAGTCCATATTGAGTTCAGGACCAGCCTGGACTATAGAAAGAGATTCTGTCTCAAAAAAGAAAAAAGGAAAGAAAGAAAGAAGAGAGAAGAGCAGTGAGGGGAGAGGAAGGAAAGGGAGAGGAGGGGAGAAGAAATAAGGAAACCCCTCAGCCGTCCCTGCCGAGGACCCCGTCCCACAGGCCACCCATCCTGGTTGCTGTGTCTCTCCTCTTCCAGGAGCCAAACCCTCAAGATCCCCCAGATGCTTACATTAGACTCTGGAAAGAGGAGGTGTGTGCAGTGACCTGATGCCAGCACCGCCACTGCCATGCTAAGTGACTGTCACTGGTGAAGGCTCAGCCATATCCACTGACTGAAACAGAGGGCGGCTGCTCCCCTGCCCCAGGAATCGCGGCAGAAGGACACCATGCAGACCTAAGCCTGGTTCCCAGAGCCGCTAGGCCTATGGAGCCCAAGGCCACCTGGTGGGGTGAGTGGGGTGTGGCGGTGGGGACAGACCCCCGCCGGGTTCTCCCTAGCCCAGAGCTCCCCAGGCAGGGGCAGGCCAGCCTCGCTGGGTCTTGTGTGAATTACTGAACCACAGAAGAGGGACACAGATTGACAGTGAAAAGTAAGGAACCCTCGGTGACACTCATCAGGGATGTGACCCCCTACCCCGCACACTCAGGACTGGGCGCTTCCTCCACTCAGTGTCAGAAACAGGGTTGCCATGCAGGCCTGGCATGAGCTCCCCATGGGAAACGGAGGACAAGGGCAGCAGTGGCCGAGGTACAGAAGACCGAGGCAGGGGGCAGAAGGACGGAGATGGGGGGCAGGGGGGAGGGGGGACACGGCACGAGGGGTTGCTCAGCCTCCTGTCATTCTAGGTGGATTAGGGTGGTGACTGCAAAGTTATTTTCATGACTTCACAAAACTGAAGGGATTTGGGTGGCGGTGGCTCAGGCCTGTAATCTCAGAACTCTGGGAGGCTGAGGCAGGGGGATCACAAGCTTGAGCCCAGCCTAAAAATAAAGAAGAAGAAAAAAGGTAAAGAAAGGAAAGAAAGGAGAAAAGAAAAAAGACAAGACACTGAGCATGAAGGAGAATCGGAGGGCTACAAGGTCAAGGCCAAGGTGCACTTCCGGCTGTCGCCTCGGCTGTCGTGCTCGGATGGGGGATTGGCGACTCCTGGTGTGTGTCATGAGGTGGGAGTTACCATCTGGCAACCAGGACTGAGGTGGATCGGGGGAGGTTGGTGCCATCTGGGTCCAGACAGTAGCTCAGGGTACCCGGTAGGGACATCAAGGCAGAGAGGGCCAGAGAGCTCTGTACCCGAGGCAGCCATGTTACAAAGCCACCCGAAGGCGCGAAAGGTCCTTGCAGGCCCAACCCAGAAGGGAGCAGGGCTTCCCAAGGTCTGGAGAGGCAGAGAGAGCCCAGTGGCCGGCAGTGGCCCCGAGGTCACTGCCCCTGTGGACCAGCAGGGGCCGTGGGAACCACTGGGCCTCCGGCTCTGCACACAGCCAAGCCCGTGTTCCTGGGGCCAGCATGCTCCTCTGCACACCAACTTCTGTGCAGCACCCCATGACTGCTTCAGCACCCCCTGATGGGGAGTTCACTGCCTGCTCAGGTGTTTGACACCCTGAGTTCTGGCTGGCACTCGACGAGGACTTTGGTGGCCAAGGGCCCAGCTCTCAGGCTGAGGGTGTAGCTGATTTTAGAGCACTTGCTCAGGAAGCACAAGGCCTTAGGTTCGATTCGCTAGCACCACATAAGCTGGTGTGGCCCACGTTTGTCATTCTGCCACCTGGAGGCTGAGGCAGGAGGATTGCCAAGAGCTTAAATCAGCCTGGGCTCCACAGTGAGCTCAAGACCAGCCTGGACTCCACAGCGAGACCCTTTCTCAAGAAAAAACAACAACAAAAAAAAGGCCCAGTCCTCTGTCCACTGTCATGTGCACCTGATCTCCCTCCATCTCCCACCTTACAGATCAAAACTCCAAGCCGGGGCTGGCAACATGCAGCGGTGTTCAGGAGCCAGAGGCAGGAGGATGGCACATTTGAGTGTAACCTGCTAACTTACCCAGACCTTGTTTCAACACAAAAATAACCACACCAAGAAGAAAGATCTGCGATGCAGCTCAGTGCGATGGCTCTGGCTCCAATCCTTGGCTCAAAAATCAATCTAAATACATAGGACTCACTTTCTGAGGGAGTTCTGCCCTAGGGGACACATGGGATTTGCAAGAGCCGGTGGCTGCTAGCCAAGAGCTGCTGGCCCCGCTGCCCACGGGACACGGGCATCTCAGCCCTCCTCCAAGGCACGCAGTCCCCCAGCCCAGGTTGGCCTCTGCCCCTGTGATGCTGCCTGTACAAGCATCCCCCTAGGCTGAGGGGAGGGTCACAAGCCCCCCTCCATCGGCCCCTCTCCACCCAGTACACCCTGGCCAGGGCCGGGGCTGGAGTTCCCAGCTGACAACAACGGCCCTGGGGTCAGTCCCTGCCAAGCTGCCTCCTGCTGACAGTCATCCTGCCAACGTGGGATGGGGGGAGATGTCCTGTGGACCAGAGGGGAGCAGCACCCCCGTCCTGGCCGCTGCCCAGTGCTCCCCTCCTCTGTCCTCCCTCCCTCATCTGGGCCCTGCTCTATGCCCCCTTGACATTACCTCCCTTAACCCTGTCAGTGGCCTACAGATTCCCGTAAGATCCACACGTTCATTATTCAGGTGACACCACTGAAGTCCACCAGAGCTAAAGGACCTCTGCCAGGTCTCACGGACATCGTGCCAAGATGCCGGCACTGCACCTCTGTCGCCCCAACCCCACGTTGAGCTAGCTCTGAGCACAGGGAGATGAGGCTGCAGCCACGCCATACGCACGTCACCAAGCAAGGGGCTCACGAGGACGGCGACAGTTTGGTCAGAACACCACCACAGCCCTCCTCCAAGGCACTGCTCCCCACGGCTGCTATCCTGGCCCTGTGACAGCAGGATCAGACAAGGGACACGCAAGTCCCAGGCATCTGCATGCAGACCTGCCACCCTCACCACCCTCAACAAACCGCGTTATATCCCAGCATGCCGTGTGTGCCGCCTCTCACCTGGGACTCTCAGGGCTGCGGTCTACAGGCCCTCCATGTACGGTTTTGGGTTGTTTTTACAGTCTAAGGCCTTCACACTAAGCTACACCCCGAACCTAGCATTATTTTTGATTTTGAGGCAGGGTCTCGCTAAGTTGCACAGGCTGGGCTCAAACCTGCAATCCTCCTGCCTCAGCCTCCCAGATTGTTGGGATTACCACCATGACACTGGGCCCAGCCTTCTGTATATTCCACAATTAGGACTCTCAAACGAAGCCTCCCAGTAATAAACTGAGATGGACCGAGTTTTCCAAAATCCAATAGCCACCCCTCTGTGTTCCCGTACCCCCAGGAGATCTTACCAAACAGGCTATCCACCAAGTGACCCTGCTGCAAAAAGGAAAGCCAAAGCCCAGCCTCGTGCCCCTGAGGTCGGCCCGCGTGGACCTGCCGCCCGGCTGCTGGAATCCACGCCAGAAAGCGAGTCTGTGGCCTCGGTAACACATCCCCCTCCCTGCAGGAAACAGCGGCACAAAAGCCGGAAAGGAGATCAAACGCACGGGCTTGGCAGCAGCGTGTGTGTGTGAGGGGACTGTCAAAGTTCAAAGGAAGGGCTGGCATGGGGCGGGCACGGCGTGGGAGCGTCTCCTGGGACGTTCCTGCCTCGGGAAGAGTGCGGTGACAGGCCGTGTGTTGCTTCTTGAGCCTGTGCTGGCCCTGGTGTAGGGCCTGGGGGCCGAGTGTGTGGTACTGGCTCACCCAGCTCTTGCTCAGAGCTGCCTTTCAGGTACAGGCAACAGGGACCTTGGGAGCCTCCAGCGCTGGTCCTGAGGGTGCTGGTGCCCGCCAGCTGCCACTCTGGAGGCAGCAACTGGATCCAAGCCTCATCTATCCTAACAGGTATCTTGGCTCAACCGCTGGACTCATTACACTGCTTGGCAAACTTCTACTCATCTTTTAAAACCTAGCTCGAAGTTTCCTTCAACCAGAAAGTCCTCCTTGCCCCATAATCAGGGTTGACTTTTCTTTTGTGCCCATGTTAGTCAGCTTTCCCATTACTGGGACACTACCCAGCACTCACAACCAACTTAAAGGGAGACATGTTTGTGTGGCTCATGGTTAAGAGAGATCAGTCCATGGCTGGCCAGCTCCCAGGAAGAGCAGCAAGGAAGGAGGGCCTGGCAGAGGAAGGCCGCTCCTGATAGACTGGGGGAGTGTGCCCCCCAAAGGCACACCCCAGGGACACAGCATTTTAACCAGGCCCACATTTAGCCATGGACTGGTGGAGGACTCGACTGCATGGTGCTTGGTGATCCCATCACCTCTCCAACATTCCACCTCTGACACGTGAAACTCTGGGGGCCTGAATGTTGGAAGGATTATGTAACTTGATGTGATTGGGTAGAGCCTTCTGTGAGTGATGGATTGACTGGTGGGCCAGCCAATGAACGAAGAACACCTACCCCAGATGTGGGAGACCCAAGCAATAAACGGGCACGGGAACTAAATAAAAGGGAAGGCGGAAGCGTGCTGCCCCTGCTTCCCCCGGGCCGGAGACAACACCTACTGGCTCCTGTGGCCGAGTCCCTGTTCTCCCTCCAGACTCACTCTGGTCCTCAGGCTGTCGCTGTCACCTTAGGAGGAGGATCCCTGCCCCAGTCCGCACCTGCTGGCCCACAGTCTTGGGCAGGTGTCCTTCTGTCTCTCCTCTGAGCAGCCACGGGACCCTCCAGCTCTCACACGTGCTGGCGGCCACTTGGGACTCTCAGCTTGGTGGTGAGGTGAGTGCACCCTGCCTGTGGCCACGTGGGGGATTCTCTTCCCCTCTGAGCCAATTCTTGTCTGGAATAGGGGGCAACCATGGGAGCACTCACCAGCTCGCCGTGGTTGACCCCACAACTTCAAGAGTCTTAGCATCAGGCGGCCTGACAGCGCAGGTCTGTGACCCCGGCTCTCTGGGTGGCTGGGGCAGGAAGATCATGAGTCTGAGTCCAGTCTGAGCACGTAAGTGGCTTAATGAACCTGATCTAAGCAAACATACACGGCAGCAGGCAGGGGGCGTGGCTTAGCAGGCAGGGCACCTGGCTGGCACTCACCTGGCCCTGGGCTCCTTCCCACACCACATAAAAATCAGCCAGGCTTAGTAGTGAACGCCTGTGATCCCCACACTCCAAAGGCTGAGCCAGGAGGGTTGCTGAGTTTGAGGCCAACCCGAGTGCCATAGTGAGTTCAGAACCAGCCTGGACTACAGAGAGAGACCCTGGCTCCAAAATAAAAGAAGGTGGAAAGTGGGGTAGGGATGTGGCTCCACCGGAAGGCCCTGGCTCAATCCTCAGTACCACCAGAAAAAGAAGAAGAAATTGCCATCTTTAAATATTACATTATCTTGTCGGCTTAAACCGCACTGAGAGCGAAGGTAAGACTGTGTAAAGCACGGTGCCTGCTGGTTTCCTGCCCCATCGCCACTTCTAGTCCCACCCGGGACCGATGCTGGTCCTCAGTGGCCTGCACCAGGCAGACGTGAGTATTTGCCTGGCACCATTATCCAGGCCCAGGCTGTGAACCCGGGCGGCAGTCAGCACAGCCCTGCACGCATCTTCCACACACTGTCTCTGATACACTATCTCCCACACGCATGTCCTGCACACTCGCGGCAGGTGGCCAGATGGGTCCACAATCATCACTGTTTCTGCTGAGGAAACCACAAAGATTAAACCACCCACCGATGTGACGGGAGCCCCAGGGGGACCCGTCTTTGCAGCCCCAGAGCTGGCTCATACCCGCTAGATCTCATGGCGCCCAGGGCTGGGCGGAAGGCCAGGAGCAGGGCTCAAACCTGCCGGCCACAGAGGTGCAGGGGCATCTTGCCTGAGATCTGTGGTCCCACAGCAGCCATCATGCCAGGCTGTGGGAGGCACAGGACAGCGGATGTCCCAGGTAGGCCTGACCTGCCTCCATCCCCAGCCCATGGTGTCCTGCCTGCCGCTCTCCTATGGTGGCACGCAGCCACTGCAAGGAGCGGAAGCCACTGGAGGCACAGCGACCAGCAGGGCTGCAGAGGGACTGGCAGCAGAAGGCGGCAGAGGGGGGAACGGACTCCAGAAGTGGAGAAGGAGCCATGGAAAGGCACGAGGAAAAGCGTTCATGGGGGAGCACTGAAGAGCAGAGGTGACTGCCATGCTGTTGGCCGCCACTGTGGTCACCATCGTAACCACCACCAGTGACCACCATCATTTTTCACAGCGGCCACCATCACTGTCACTGTCACCACTGCCATTGCCGTGCCATCCCGTGGCCCCTTCCTTGGGGGGAGGCCAGCGCTCCTCTGTGAGAACTGTCCCTAGCAGTGTCCCTTGAGCCAACCCAGCTGAAGCATCTGCCAGCCGGAGCCTTGGCCATCGACACACAGCAGAAACCGCCGAATGACTGTCCACACCTGGCATCGCTCTTTCTTAAAAAGTGAGGCCTGCACCTGTTCTGTGGTGTCTCCACAGCTGTGGTCGCAGTTTATTGACTTTCCATTGAGTCAAACTGGCATTTTGGGAAAGCACTCGTCATCTAGAAGCCGTGGAGGGCGGAGCGTAGCCTCTTTATCCACGCGGCCCCGCGGTGTCCTGCCACCTCACGGGGGAGTGATTCTGAGAAACACCTTGGCGGTCTGAGCCTCAATTCCCTCATCACTAAGCCCAGGTGCTCATCAGATGCTTCCTGCTGGAGAATCTGGCGGGGCTGGATGAGCTAACGCTCTGAAAGCACTAAAACTATGTCTGGGTCTCAGGGCAGCCCGGAAAGTGTCAGCTCTGTTAATATTAGTATTTTCTTTTTTGGTTGAAGAGGGTTTTCCTTGTCTAAAATATTGCCCTCAGGAAGTAGTTTATGTTTAAAGCAGTAAATCCTTCCTTGAAGGCCAGAGGCAGTCCCAGGAAGTTCCGCCATGTTCGTGAGAGCAAGAAGCCTTCTCTGGCATTGGACAGACCTGGCTTTGGGGCCCTGTCAGCTGCTCAGGTTGGGTCTTCCCTGAGGTGGAGACCTGGCTGCACATTGCGTGTCTGGGAGGAGGCCCAGGACGCGTGGGTGAAGGGAGGGGGGACAGGGAAGACACGACGGGTCCTTCTGAGGCCTTGGCCCTGAGGACATCTAGGGCTGTGTCCCCAGGGCTTCTGTGAGGCCGCAGAAAATGTGCCCTGCAGTGCATCCCTGTGAAGAAGGAGCATAGGTCAGGGGACCCCCAGAGTTCAGGGTCCTGGAGCTAGGGCAGCAGGGTGCTGGTGAAGTGGCCAGAACAGCCCCAGCATGTGCGGCCAGCAGCAGCCCCAGCTGCACCGACCCCAAGCCTCTGCTCTCTCTGCCTCCCACCCTCTGTCCTTCTCTTCTTTTCTTTCTTTTCTCACTTGTTTGTTGGTTTGCTGGCTTGTGTATCACAGTTCTGGAATGGACCCCAGGGTCTTTACACTGAGCTACATCTCCAGCCCTTTTTAATTTCTTTTTTTTTTTTTTTAATTTTGAACCAGGGTCTCCCCAGGTTGCTACCCAGACTTGGCTCAAATGCGCCATGCTCCTGCCCCTGCCTCCCAGAGTGCCAGAAGGCCAGGTCACTGTGCGGTGTTGCGAGTGGCTCCCAGGGAAGGCAGCCGCCGCCGAGCCAGGATTGGCAAGGAGCGCCAGCCCCATCCGGGCATCCATGCTCCCAGCCTTACACAAGATTGCTGGGCACGTGATGACAACGTGAAATGACCAGTCCCCGCCCCGCCACCTTAGGCCTGGGCTTGGAGAAGCGGGCGCTCGCCTCCATGCTGGGCTCCATTCTAGCTTGCAGGGAGACTCCATGTCGTGGAATCGGAGCTCTGAGACCATCCTCTGGCCACTGCCAGCCCGGCCCCCAGCACTTGTTTGATGACAGTGGCCTTGACCTTGGTTCCCCGGGCACGGCGTGCCACACTCTCCTCACGGAGGCCTAACCCAGAGGACATCTGCCCCAAAGCACAAGTTTGTGAGTCACTGCGTCTCCCTTGCTCAGGTCCTGCAGAGCTTGGCTGATGTTACAGGAGACATTTTTCTCTGTCAGGGGACAGAACTCGGCACAAAGAAGCCAGCTGTGAGCCCTCAGAGCCTGAGTCTCCAATTAAAACAGTGGAAAGTGAGATAACTTTGCAGATTCATCACTGCCACCCCGGCTGTCTGTCGGAGGACAGCCTGGAGGCCCCCCACCTCCTGTGTATATGCTCAGGGACCTGCTGGCCTCGCACGTGCGTATCGGGTGTGGGTGTGGGTGTGCGTATCTCAGCCTGCGTGGCTCTTTTATTTTCCTCCCATTT
Organism: Ctenodactylus gundi; assembly: GCA_004027205.1. Classification (NCBI taxonomy): domain Eukaryota; kingdom Metazoa; phylum Chordata; class Mammalia; order Rodentia; family Ctenodactylidae; genus Ctenodactylus; species Ctenodactylus gundi. The sequence goes on along the minus strand of PVKB01001373.1, from coordinate 243,662 downwards.
TCTTCTCTCTGCGTTTCCTTTCTGAGTCTTTCTCTTCCTTGTCCTGGTCTGTTCGACCTTCACCGTCCAGGGAGAGCCACACAGAATTCGAGAGGCCCTGTTTCTAACCTCTGCCATCTCTGACCTTGGCCTTCAGGGCCCTGTGTCAGAAGTTACAAGAAATCCCACGAGCTGGGCACAGTGAGGCACAACTAGAATTCCAGCACTCTTGGAGGCCGAGGCAGGAAGATCACAAGTTCAAATCCAGCCTGGGCAACTTAGCAAGATCTTGTCTCAAAAATAAAAAGGGCTGGGGGTGTAGCTCCGTGAAAAGGCCCTGAGTCCAGTACCCAGTACCAAAGCAAACAAAACTGATCAAAACAAGCAAACCAACAGCTTCAGGGATGAACACAGCGGTGGCTGTAATATGTACCAAGTATCGTGTTTTCCAAGGCCAGCAAGCACGGCCTGGGTGACACAGCGTGCACCAGCCACGCTCCCCTCTGCACAGTGACAATTTAAGAACTTCTGTTGGCTCAGGGTTGTGGGAGCTAAAGGGGAGCATGAACGGCCTGGGGACAGATGGTCCTGTGGGTCTGCATGGGCACAGCTGAGGAGCGTGGCTCAGATGGGGCAGACTCACTTTATTGGTGGCTATGTGGGACCACCGAGGGCGATGCGCAGCCCACCTTTTCCAAAGCAGATGTGTGCGCTCTTGACCCGGAACAGCTGTCTGAAAGTCACTATCAGGCACGTGCCCCTTTTCTGTGCTGGGTCCTGCTCCCAGCCGGTGGCCCTCTGGAGACATCCCAGCCAGTGGAGAATGCTCCATGCATGGCAGATACCCACAGGATGCTTGTGGAGTCGTGCCCATGGTGGTAGTGGCAAGGTGACTGTAGTTTGGTGCTTGGGAGAGGGGTGGATCAACAAATTCCTATAATAGGTTAATTTCTTGATTTTTTTTCTAGTACTCAGAATTAAACCCAGTGCCTTCACCTTGAGGTACAACCCCAGCCTCTCTTTATTGTTTATTTGGGATGGGGTCTTGCTAAATTGCTAAGTTGCCCAATCTGGACTTGAATTTGCAGTCCTCCTGCCTCAGCCTCCCAAAGTGCTGGGACTACAAGTTTGTGACACTGTATCCAGCTTAATTTTTTTAACCTAAAAAATAACATAGCTCAGGCTCACACACATAGATTCTCACAACACAGGGCCCATTGTATACTTTCTTATTAAAAAAAAAAAACATAACCCACCTAGGAGTGCATCCTAGGTGCTCAAACAATCGGCAAAATGGTAATTTCTGGTCAAATTTAACTTCTACCACTGATGAAAGTAGATGAGCAGGTGTCACTGTGATTTCCATGCATGGGTGACTCAGATAAAGGACAGCCGACCACTGTGGTGGAGACGTTGAATATCAGGCAAGGAAGGTGGGGACCTCTAAGGACGAGAAATGCACCCAGGGAGGTGCCAGCACCCCAAAACTGCCATGCAGGGTGCTGCAGGAGCCCCTCAGCGGGAGGAAGTGAAACAGGCAGAGTTGGAGCCCTCAAAACAGGAGCGGTGCCCCAGAAATGTCAACTGTGTGGTAAGCGCAGACCACAACTTGCTTATAATTGGTCATCCAAGTGATGCGTCCTGGAACAGATCACACACGTAGCGTCAGGTCAAGGCAGGACCCAGAAGAAACAGAACTATGACCCACAGCAAGAGACTGTGAATTTAAGGTCTGTTTCCCCCACCAGCCTTATGCCTGGGCAGCAGGTCCAGGTGTGAGGCCCACTGAGGGGGGAACAGAATCTTTGTGTCGCATGGGTGCATCAGCCCTCCTGAGGGTTGGAGATTGGGTGTGTGGGTCAGGGACTGGGCAGAAGAGTGCAAAGCAGAGTTGCCTAGTAGATTGGGAGAGCCGACAGGTGGGAGACTGGTGCTCCATGGGGGTCAGCTGGCCGATGGTTGGGGCCAGGAAGGTAGTTTGGTCAGGGCTAGAGAAGGTTGCCACGGCTGGAAGGGTTGCCATGGCCAGGAGGGAATGGAGAACTCTCTCTCTAAGCCAAGGTCATACACGAAAAGCAAAGTTCTGTGTGTGGGAGCGGCTGGGAAGTTCAGCACAGGAGCCACAACACAGAAATCCACGCAGAGAAGGAAAAATAGTAACAGCACAAAGGCTGAGAGAAGAAAACTCGGAACAGACTGTGGTGAGATGCACTTGTGTGAAGTGATTTGACCACTGTGGGTGTCCTGGGGCTTGGGTAATGATGTGTGTTCTGTGCCCTAAAGCAACTACTAACATCGCATAATAAGATACAGCCAATAATCCAGCCAAAGGAGACAGAGGAACAAGGAGTTATAATAAAGGACGTCCATAAAGAAGCCTAATAAAGAAGAGAGAAAAAGAGGAAAAGTAGAAGATGTGCAAGGTGAGTAGAAAACAAACACCAAGATGGAGGATTGAAACCCCATCATACCTGCCATGATACTAAGTATAAATGGCATAAATCCAGTCAAAAGGCTGAGATTGTCAGACTAAATAAAAAAAACAAGACCCAGTTATGTTCTGGTTATGAGCAATATGCTTCAAATATAAGACATAAATCATTAAATCACAGGATAAGAAAGGAAAAGCTATGCAGGTGCAAATCAAAACCAGGGTTTCAAATGCATGATTCATTCAGGACCGTGGAAGTTCAGATACAAGAGGACAGTCCCATGCTTTTGTAGGCATGATCAAATTATGGTGAATGTTTTAAAATATTTTTTAAATATATTGCCATAAAAGATCTGTAGCCTTGAAGCCCCTCAAATTCCTCTTCCCCGCTTGGACACACTCGTCCCATGATTCTTGCCAGTTTCTGTTGCAGGTCTGGAAGTCTGCTTTCCTGAGTGCTGGGGGTTGCACTGTCATGGCTGCCCCCAAGCCTTCAAAATGGTGACCGTTCATGTTTATGTTGACTTTGGGGAAGAGCCAGAAGTCACATGGTGCCAGACCCATTGAATAAAGTGGGTGAGAACTCACTGCCGTGATTTTACGAGCCGCCTTTCTGTTGATGGTGCCCACAGCACTATCCATCCTATTTTCTCATCCCACCTTATAAAGACTAATGAAGGAGGACTTCCAGAGCTGCCTTAGAAAGTGGCAGGAACAGTGGGGTCTGTTTGTTTGACACAAGGGGGAGGATACTGATGGGGACCCGTGGCAAAATGTCTTTTACTATGATCATTTATTTTTACTTAAATACACTCTATTTTTTGGTCACCCTTTGTAGGTACAGTCTTTATCAAAAGTAGGGAGCATTTCACATAGGAGGACACGGTTCTAGGGCATTCAGCAGTGCCTCCGAGTGGCTCTCCAGCCTTGGGTGCACGTCAGGGTCTCAGGGCGGGAGGAGACTCTTACTCCATTGGCTGCCTAGCCCCAGCCAGGAGCCTGAGGACAGAGCTGAGAGTGTACTCAAGCCTTCCCCAGCCAGTGACGTCTCTGTTCACATTGTCATGTGAGGAGACAGGGTCATCATGACTAGGCCAATAAAAGCAGCTCCTCTTGCAGCCCGCCGAGCAGTTGGGAGCTCTGGCTGCTGGAATAAAGACAGGCAGACACAATCCCCATGCCTCAGGGAGCTCAGATGGCACCGAGCAACCCCCCACCAGGTGAAGCCCATAGTTGTGTGGTGCCTGAGATGTCTTAGTGCTTCCGGGAGGGCACAGCAAGGACCGAAAAGCTGCGCACCTGGCAGCCCTGACTGTGAACCAGCCTCCCAAGACAGAGGCTTCTACTGAAGTAATACTCATTCCCACTCACACGCATCCAGGAAGGGTGGGAGCCCTTGAGTCAGTGTGGACCAGGCAGGGGCTCTGCCCACGGGGTGTCCAGCCTGGCTCGGCCCCTGCTGCTGGTTGGGTTGGCCTGAGTGTCCTGTCTCCCCAGTGCCCTGCAGCAGAGCTGGGCAGGAGCACAGGCAGGAACCACGGTCCCCAGTCATGGCAGTGACCCTCCCTCTGGGCCAAAGTCCAGTAGTGGCAATGACAGCCTCAGAGACAAATCAGATGGACTCTAGTGGCTGCTGTCCACTGACATCCCAACACTTGGTCCTCTGCTTTTTGATATCAGAGTTCTAATTCTGTACATTGCGGGAGACAATGTGGATGGATGGTAAATGGACGGACAGGTGCAGAGGGGTGTGTCGAGGGATAGACGGACGAGTGGATGAACAGACTGGTGGAAGGATCGTGGATAGATGGGTGAATGTATGGTTGCATGGGTGGACAGGTGGACAGACGGAGGGACAGGCAGATCCTGACTGAGCTAAGCCTGTCACAGCTGGCCCGTCCTTCCCACCAGGGAGTGGCCTAGCATTTCTGTCCCAGGCTCTCGGGACACGGGCCCTTCCCCCCACCTCCCAGCTCCCCCAGCTAGGCTGAGCCCCTGGTTTGGAGCCACGGTGGCCACCCTGGCATGGCACCTCTCTCTGCCCAGGCTCTGGGCAGAGGTGGGACCAGAGTGGCCTCTGCGGTCACGTCCCACTCTGTGCCATGCCTGCCCCTCCCCCTGTGGCCCCCCCAGGTGGGGTTCTTTCTCCAGGCTCAGGGACTCGGGGCAGGGAGGGAACAGCTCCTCTCTCCACAGTGGCCGCACTGGACCTGGCTCTGCAGAGACTCCCTTCCTAATTAGCTGGGGCCGTGTCCTGCACTTGGGAGCATTCACCCTATCCCACTGTTGGGTCCCCTCCAGGAATGCATGGCCCACAGTTCTTGGAGCTGGCCCTCAGTCCCCGAGGCTGCCCTTCGACCCATGGCCACACTCAGGGTGGGCTGAGCCACTGACCACGGTGGGCGTCACGTGGAATGATGGATCTCTGCTGAGCCCAGCACTGGCCCACCGGTGACGGGGCTGGTCCCCTGCCACCCTCTCCATGCTCCCGGCCACATTCTCTGCCTTTCCTCTCTCCTGCATCTGCATTGGCTTCTCTCTGCCTCCACCTCCCAGCCTGTCCCTCCTTCCGTTTCTCCCCTTCCGCAGCCCCTTCTGTAGCCCCAGCTGGTGTCCTGCCCGTCCACCTTCCCTTGAGCCCCCCACGGCCCCTTCCCTCTCCCCATATTCCTTCTCCTCCATCCCTCCCTCCTTCTCCCTCTCCCCTCTGAGCCACATGATGAACCATGTGACTCCCTGCTGTGTGTGGCGCGGGCCCGCCCATGGACACAACAGTAGTGACAGCAGCAGTGCTTGGTCCATCCTGGTTGAGCCCTGGCCTGTGCCGGCTGAGTCCCCGCTGGGGTGGCAGCGCATCTCCTGGGTTTGCAGGACACCAAAGCCGCTCCTGTGGCCCCGGGCTTCCTGTCTTCCTGGCCTCACAGCCACCACCCAAGCTTTCTGCTGCAGAGACTGAGCCACGGGTCGTCCAGCTGGGAGCTTGCCCGTCCCCACAGCTCTGTGACAGTGCTCCTTTCCTCAGGTGACTGCAGCAAGGCGCTGAGACCAGCAGCAAATGAGGGAATGTGGTGGCCCCAGTGTGGACGCTGCCATGGAGGCCATAGCCCAGCAGCTGGTGCTCTCCTGGGCTCCAAGGAGACCTGCACCAGCCCCTTGTCTGTGTCCTGTGCTGCCGGCCACCTTGGCTGTCCTCGTTAGTGACTGTTGCTCTGTCCAAGCTTGCTGTGGTTTGGTTCTGGAGTGTCCCCTGAAAAGCCTCACGTACCCATGGGTACCACATACTTCTGGGAGGCGGGGCCTGGCGGTAAGGGGCAGGTGCTTGAGGCTTGACCTGGAGCGGCAGGTGCTGCTTCTGCCCTTCCTCTTGGGCTTGGCTCTGGTCTGCCATGCCGTGAGGAGCGCTACCTCCAGTCCCAGCCCTGCCATGTGCTTCCACCATTTTCCAGCCACCCAGCCCTGAACAGACTGTGACCTTCTGAACCTGTGAGCTAAAATACATCTTCCCACCCGAAAGCTGAGGATCTCAGGTATTCTGTCTCAGCAACGAGAAAGTAGCTCCTACAGAGCACTTCTGCTGTCACTGCTGGCCTCCCTGCCTGGTCCCCGTTCCTCTTCCTCCTATGAGGACACAGTTATGCTGGGTGCAGGGCCAGACAGCATGGGTGCTGGCTGTCCCCAGAGGTCCCAGTGTTGAAGGCTCAGTCCCCAGGGTCATACTTCTGGGAAGGGTGGGACAAGGATCCCAGTAGGTGGGCCTTCGGTGGAAGGGGCTTCCCCCCCCCACCCCAGGTGGAGGCCTGTGGGGCCTCAGCTAGCACCCTCCTCTGCTCCCTGGCGTGTGGTGAGCAGTTTGCCTGCTCACACACTCCCCACCAGCTTAACCACCAGAGCCCCAGAGCCGTGGGTCTCCTGATGGCCGACTGGGACCTCAAACACTGTGAGCCACAATGAGCCTTTCTTCTCCCATTGGCTTTCTCAGGTATTTCACTATAGTGGTGGTAAATGCCGAACCCAGCACCGCAGGGGCCAGTAAGCAGAGTGTGATGTGCATTTACAGCCACTCCCCATTACTCACGTGACCGTCTGAGGTCTGCCTCCTCTCAGAGCAGCAGCATCCTTAGATTCTCATGGAGCATGAGTGCCCAGGAGGGATCTAGACTGTGAGCCCCTTATGAGAATCGAATGCCTGGTGATCTGAGGGGAGCTGTGGCGAGGACGCCAACGCCATCCTCCCCGCCTTTCCTCCCACTCCATCTGTGGGGAAATGGTCTCTGAGGAGACCAAAAGGGGCCGGGGACCATGGCAGCAGGGGGACAGAATGCCCTGCCGCAACACTGAGAATGTGACTTCCTATCCCTGTCCCTGAGGTGGGGCAACGGGGACATGCCTGGCATAGTCTGACACATGCTAACCCCTATCACAGCGTCTCCCCAAGGTGTGCCAAGGGCCCGCTGGCCCTCGTGGTCCCCAGCCCCCTACATCCGGCCACCAGAACGCGTAGGGCTTCGATTTGACTGATGCTGACAGGTAGAAGGCGACCTATGTAGGACAGTGGGGGTGGGGCAGGAAGGCCTCAGGTCTCATGAGCACCAGCTCTGCGACCCTGATGGGACACATCGAGACGGAGCCGGTTCCCCACAGGGAGAAGCGCGAGCAGGGCTGCCAGGCCCTGGAGGAGCACACTTGCCTGGGCCCTGGGGTCCTGCTGGGCTGGTGGAGGTCCAGCCAGGCCTCCACTCACTGTGTGGCTTCAAACAGGTGCCAGGGGCTGCTTGGGCCTCAGCTTCCTGCTCCCACGAGGACAATCATAGTCCCAAGTCGAGGGGAGCAATTGCATTAGACCCCGAGGGGTGAGACGTTTAGCCTGTGAGGACCTCTGTCTTCTGTCCCTTCAACTGCCTCTCCTTGGCCAGTGTGACTTCAAATCTGAGAGAAAGAGAGAGAGAGAGAGAGAGAGAGAGAGAGAGAGAGAGAGACCTAGAGAGAGGGAAATGACGGAGAGAAGAAGGGAGGGACAAAAAGAGACCAAGAGACAGAGTCCCATCCCCACCGTGAAGCTGAGGGGCCTGGCTCACGAATGGCGGGAAGCAGGGGCCAGGGAGGTGGGGGAAGAGCACTACACCGGCAGGGGCTGTGGGGAGAATGGGCTGCCCGTGACGTGGTGCTGCCCCGAGGCAGGAGTCCCCTCGTGGCCCCTGTCACGTGTCCACTATGCTTCCGTCTTCCTAATAGCTGAACCGTTCACACAGCACCTCCAGGGTCCCTGCGGTGGAGGCGGCGTGGTGAGCAGGACAGGGGCCTTGGCCAGCCTGCTCCCATTCTCCCACAGCTGGGCCCCAGCCGGCCTGCAGCTGGGTCACCCCAGTGGCCCTAAGAATCCCTCCTGCCTTCCCCGGGGTCTTGCAGGGTCTCCCTGGAGCCACTGGGCCTCAGGGCTGTTTCCCAGCCTGCTGTACAGCTGCCCCAGAGCTCCCCACAGATACAGCATGGGGAGACACGGACCCAGATGGGGAGGTCAGGGGGTGACAGGAGCATGTGGGCGCTACCAGGCTCAGCCTGCTGCTGGGACCCTGACGTGGGGCTCCATAGTCCCACCTGGAGCCTCCTCATCTTCATTACCCCCCTGAATTTACGAGCTCCCTTGGGTCCCCGCCAATTACAGGGTGACTGGCCACTGACCCCACCCCAGCTCCTGACCATTTCCTAACCCCGGCCATCACCTGAGCCTGGACAGAAAATGTACCATCCGGTTAGTTCGGCTGACAGGCACGGGAGGCCCCAGTCAGAGCGGGGCACTGCGGGGGGCCTACCCTCCATCCCATTTGGGTCTCAGGACAGCCCATGGACATGGGCTTTACTTCCTGATGTGTCCCGGGTCTTGGGATCAGCTCGTGCCTGCAGGGAGCAACCTGTCACCTTCAGGAGAGGAAAGACACCCCCTTCCTACGACCTCCCTTGGCTCTAGCACCCTCTCCCTGCCCTCAGAGCCCTAAAACTCTCATCTAGGTTGGCAAGTGCAAACCACATTCCTAGTAGGGCCTGGTGGCACAGGCCTGTCATCCCAGCACTGTGGGAGGCTGAGGCAGGAGGACTGAAAGTTTGAGCCCAGCCTGGACAACGTAGTGACTTAGGGAGACCCTCTCAGAATCAAAACTAAAATAAGGGCTGGGGATGAAGCTCAATATGAAGGCCCTGGGCTCCAGCAGAATACCACACACACATATACACACACACGCACACACACACAGATGCACAAGCACACGCTTGTGCAAATCCTGAACCTTCAGTGGTAAATGACTTGGGGGCGGGGGGGGGGGGGGGGGAAACCTCATGGGCCACAGGGAAACTCCCAGTTCCCACCATGAAAACAAGAGCTGTCCATGTCCAGGCGGAGGGTGCATGCCAGACCTGTCCCAGGCACCATGAGCCGGCCTCTCAGGACACCTGTCCTTGGCAGGAGCAGGCCTTGTCAGTCTGCGTGTCCGGGGGGCCGCGGCCAGGCTGGGGGAGCTCCATCCGCCCGCTCCGGACATCCTGGACAGCGGTCCGTGAACTTCCTTCCACTGCCTTACAGAAAAATGTCCTCTCTGTCCAGCCAAGTCTTTTTTTCTTTCAGGTGGAGAAAGAGTGGAGGGAGAGATTTCCGAAAAGCCAGAGGACCTGGAACTCATCCCCGGAGTCAGCATCTGATGGCTTTTCTCCCGCCTTCCTCCTGTCGTGTTTACCCTACAGAGAGCTCAGGAGCCTGTGCTCCATAAATAACACCCTGCCGGGCGGGGACAGTACCCTGGCCAGGTCCCGTCCCCAGGGGTCAGCCCCGGTGTAGGGAGGGCAGCCCACCACCCTCTAACTGCCCGGGGACAGCGGACAGGACCAGATGAGAGGACAAGGGCTAGTCCTGGCCTATGGTGTGTGTGTCCTGCCTACCCTCTTTCCCTGCCAGCTCGGTGTGTGCAGAGGACCCCCCGCTGTCCTCAGGTGGGTGGGGCCTGGGCTTCAGGGTGCCACCCACATGCCTTAGGACACTGTGGGGGAGGGGGGACCCAAGGTGGTTGGTTGTGCTGTGCCTCTGGAGTGGGAGGGCGTGCGCGTCACAGCAGCCAGCCTGACCCTAATGCGCTGACCAGGGCTGTGAGTGTCACAAGGTAGGTTCATTCAGGGTGGGTTGATAGCACCTGTGTGTCACTCACAGGGAGCCGGAAAGGCAGAACGTGAGCAGGAGGAAAGATCGCCAGGAACAGCCTTTGGGGGATCAAAGATATGCGCTCAGCTCAGGGTTCTGGGAGGCACCTGGCCACAAGGCCTTCTGAAAGACACATGGCCTGCCAGCGAGGCTCCAGGACCTCTGTCAGGAGGCATCTGAGCGCCCATTTTTTTACAGCAAGTTCCTGGGGCATTTTGAACACAGCATGAAATCACATTTACCCAGAGAGGTGGGAACCTTTCTGAAGACCATTTATTCCCAGTCCCCATGTATGCCCCCAAGGTTTGTTGGGGCCTAGCTCATGAATAACATTTCCCTCGGCCTGGAGCTGCCTGGAGCTCTGAGGCTGCCAGGCGCGGGATCTTCTATTTCTGTACCCTGGGTGTCTGGGTGTGTGCTCTCCGAGGGGTCGCGTGTGTTTGCCTTGGCACCAGGGCCGCGGTCCCTGGTGGAGAATGAATCTGCATTCCTCCCCCGCAGCTCCCCAGGGCGGACTCAGAAAGGAGGCTTATTCATCAACCGGGGAGAATTCGTTCCCCAGGGCTCCCTCCCGCCAGCCCCCTAGTGCCCGGGAATCAGTCATACCAATACAACTTATCAGGAGGGAGTGAGAACTCAGGGTGCTTGGAGGAGCCTTGCCAACCGGAGCTGGTGGCCATGGCTGTCACCACGTTCCTCCAGTGTCACAGAGGACAGTGCACAGGACGTGTCCCTGGCAGGAAGCTGGGGATGGAGACTCGGGCTGGAGAGGAACAGAGGGTCTACAGGACAGACAAGCAGTAGAGTCTTCCAGAGGAGGCCGTGAGCTTGGGTAGGATACAGGGTCACTGTCACCAGCAGGGACTCCACTCCCCCACACCCGACCCCACTGCTCACATTAACGGGACCGAGTTCCCACTTTTGTAATTACGACTTCAGTGATGGAGTTTGGAGACTAAGCATGGTGAAAGGAGAAGCACCTGGATGTCAGTTTGTGACATCAATTTTGAGTATCATCTTGCTTGGGCCAAGAACCGCCCAGCAGATCAGTGGAGGCACAGTTCTGGGCCTTTCTATGGATGATTGACATGTAGGCAAGCCAATGGAAGAGGTAGTCCCGCCCCAGAAGTGGGCAGCATGGCTTGTACCCTGGGCTCTTGAATGGAAAGAGTAGGACATCTTCATCCAGAAGCACTGTGGCCTTTGCTGTTGTCTCTGGTCATCCATCTCCAGCCAGGACTGCCCCAGAAATTCCACAGGGAGCTCCTAGGCCCTGACCTGGGACGGGAGCTGCATCCTTGAGCTCCTCGTTCTGCAACCTCCATCTTCTCCTACAAGGTGCTCCCAGACCCTGGAACGGACGTGCGTTAGCCATTTGCTCCCTAGCCGGGCATGGCGGTCCACATCGGTTATCTGGGTGCTCTGGGAGGCTGAGGCAGAAGGACTGCAAGTTTGAGCCCAGCCTGGGCAACTTAACTATTTAGTAAGATGTTGTCTCAAAATGGAAAATAAAATAAAATAAAGCAGGTGGGGAATGTAGCTCTGTGCAAAAACCCCTGGGTTCAATGCCAAGTACTGTGAAAGACAGAAAAAGATTTTCTTCCCTGGGAAGTGTCCTATGACTAAAGGAGTTGGCTTTTATCCCTGGAAGTGTGCTGAGCACCCACCACCTGCTTTGGTGGCAAAGCTAGCCCAAAGCGCTGCTTGTCTCCTTGTCCCCCCAGAGAAGCCTAGGCGATGTGACACTTTCAGGGAAGAAACGATCAAGGGGTCCCCAGGAACCTGAGTCAAGGTGGTGACTCTGGGAACTGTGGCCCAGTGGAGCAGGTCAATGTCCCAGCATCACACGGGTGGTGACCGGGCCTGCTGGCAGTGTACGCCTGTCCTACAACCCACCTGCTCCGTGAAAAGCTCCTTGGTGGGTGCAGGCTGGGCCCTACTTCTGTCCACATCATCAGTTTCGGTGTGGGAGTCGTGGGTGTGGCAGTTCTGGGCTAGGTTTACTCCCTGGTATGACGTGAGTTGCAGGATCCCCTCCTTCCCTGTGTCATAGCAGGCAGTGCAATTCCGGCAGCCAGGAGCCAGGGGGGCCCTGTGTCCCTCAGCCCACCATAAGCCCTTGGGTGCAGAGCACAAGCTGCTGGGGCCTGTGCCCCTGGAAGCCAGGAGCCCAGGGGCACATGGGCCATCCAGACCCTCTGCGTGGGCGCTCCACCCTCAGCGTGGGGCCATGAGGGGACTGCCTTCCTGATTAAGTGGGGGTGGAGGGGGCGAGGAGAAATTGCACCTCTCTGCCGGCTGCAGCTGGGCACTGGACGCTGGGACTGTGCCAGCCGGGCGGCCTCTCTGCGCTCTGCACCCTCTGCCTTTTGCTTCTTCGCCTCTCCTGACTTCATTCCCAGACGGGGGATTTGGCCAGGCCCCTGGGGTTTGACGTGTGCTGTTTGACACCCAGGTGACGTGTGACAGACTCCAGGACCCTCTGTCAGGAAGGCAGGAGAGCGGCGCACGCCAGCTCCCCGGAGCCTGCAGGGCCTCAGTTCTGCGAATCCACCTTCTCCATCCGTCCGGCTTACAGGGCTTGGAAGGGTGATCTCTAGTCACGCCCACTTCCGGAAGTTCTGGGGGCATGACCCAGAGGGCAAGGGACTCTGCAGGCCTGGACCTAAATCCCAGCTTCAGACCTGAGACACACTGGCCTGCTCGGGGGCCTCCGGCCAACCTGCTGCAGGCAGCCCATCCTGGCAGCCGACTGGCCCCCAGGCCACCTGCTTCTTCATGTTCTGAGGCCTGCTCCCTTTCTCTGTTTTTTTTTCTTTCTTTCTTTCTTTCTTTTTTTGCAGTACTAGGGATCAAACACAGAGCCTTCACTCTGAGCCCCATCCCCAGTCCCTTTTTAGTTTTTAATACAGGGTCTCACCGAGTTGTCTCATCGCCCAGGCTGAGCATAATTCTCAATCCTCTTGCCTCAGCCTCTTGGAGTGCTGGGATCACAGGCCTTCCCCACCAGGCTGGCATTGTCACTCTGGCCTTGGGCCCAGGCTAGCAAGCCTTCACCCCGGCCACCTTCTCCTAGAATAAGATCCTTACTATCCCCAGAACTCTTGCAGCCACGGTTGCAGACGTTCTGGTGAACTGGGGATTCCAGGGACCTCAAAGAACTTGCCAGAAAGAATTTGTGCCAGTGCTGAGCTTCCCAAGATGTGTGACGAATTCACTTCCAGTTTTATGAATTGGGCTGGAGTGGCCACTCTGCGGGGAGACCCGTCCTCCGCTGTCTATCCCCATATGCTTTCTTTATAGTGGTTTAGATCTAAAACGAAATAAAACTAAGCCAAGCCTGGTGGTGCCAACCTGGAATCCAGCACCCTGGGAGGCTGAGGCAGGGGGCTGGCATGTTCCAGCCAGGCCTGGGCCACTTAGCAAGATCCTGTCTCAGAATAAATAAGACAAAAGAAAGAAAGAAAGAAAGAAAGAAGAAAGAGAGAGAGAGAGAGAGAGAGAGAGACAGAAAGAAAGAAAGAAAAGGGGAAACTGAGACACCTCGCTTTCTTGAAGGCCTATACTGTTTCTTTGAGCAGGTACTTTCAAATTTTTGCCTAAGAAATCTTCCCATGCCTTTTCAAAAGAGGGAGGAGGTGCTGGTACTGTAGCTCAGAGTGAAAGCCCTGGATTCAATCCCCAGCTCAAAAAAGCCCCCCAAACACTTTGCAAGTAGAAGAACTGAAGAAAAAAATTTAAAAGTCCATTGAAGCAGAAATAAGAAAAAAAAAAAAAAAACCAGCAGCCACATGCCCAGTACCAGGGAGCCACAGGCCACACAGCAGGCTCCCTGGTCACCGCCCCTTCCCCCAATGTCCCCTCCGATCCTCACACCCACTCAAAATGTCCTAACAAGTTTTCCTGAGACTCAGAGCCTGGCAGCTCGAGGCCTGTCAAGGTCACGGTTAGGAAGTCATGTGGTGGATATTCGGACCAGGTGTGGTGGGTGAGGACTGGGTGGGGTGCCTGGGGGAGGAAGAGATGGGAGTGGCCGAGGGAGGGCACCTGTAGCAGGAAGCCTGGCTCCACCCTCAGCCAGGAGCCTTGCCCTCAGGCCTCGGCATTAGGATGGGGGGCCTCACCCATGGGATTAGTGCCCTGTAAAGATGCTCTGGGCCCCGGGTCCCTCCTGCTCGCTGGGGCACCAGGGCACTCAGGGAACCTGAACCTAGAACACTCTGGGGCCTCCTTGGTGATGGGCTGCGCAGCCTCCAGAATCGGGAGCAGAAGCAGCCTGCAGCTTTCAGGTGACCAAGCACAGGCGTGGGGTGCATGGGTGGCCTGTCCCAGCAACTGCTGAGAGCTGCGACAAACAGGGGAGAGCTGGCTGGGAAAGGGGCCTGTGCAGGGACCCCCTCCCCGCCCGAAGGCTGCCTGCTCCTTACTTTTGTTGCTGTTTACTCGTATCTTACCTTTATGTTTGTGGGAGGGATCGAGCTCAGAGCCTTCACAGAGAGCTGTAGCCATGGCCCATTTTGAATTATTGATTTTTGTGACAGGGTCTCACTATGTCGCTAAGTTGTCCAGCCTGAGCTCAAAGTTGTGATCCCCCTGCCTCAGCCTCCTGGAGTGTGGGGATGATAGGCCTGCCTAGGCTCAGTGCCATCAGTCTAGAAGAGGATTTCTCAGTAGGCAGCTGGGTGTCTAATCTGCAGGCCGGGTAGTGGCAGCCAGACCGCCCTCGGTGCACTCCCGAGGAGTTCCCACATGGCCATTTCAAAAGCAGAGCGACTTTTGAGTCTGGCTGAGGTCCACCACAGGGCCACATGGGACCTGAGAATAAAAGCCCCCTTCCCTTTGTATGGCAGGGCACTGTGGGCCACGGGGAAGTGCCAGTGGGCCTGGCTCGGTGAGGAACTCCCCGCAGGAGGCTCTGTTTCAGAGGCTTGGCAAGCACGGCCTTCACCTTGCTGTGGACTTCCTGTGACGTGCTGGGGCCCCAAAACGCCGAACAATAGACACTGCCCATGGGTCTCGGTGGCTTGACCCCGTCCTCTGCAGGAAACCTCGACTCGCCGCTTATGGAGCTTTCAGGGCTCTTAAGACTTTCAGCAGAGCCAGCCTGTCACTCTGGGAGGCTGAGGCAGGAGGATCGCAAGTTCTGGGTCAGCAATTAGTGAGACTCTGTCTCAAAATAAAAGGGGCTGGAAGCAGGGGACGTAACTCAGTGTGAAGGCCCCGAGCTCGATCCCCGCTACTACCAATAACGTGTCCCCAGCAGCCGTGGGATCGTCTTATGTCATTCGAATGGTCACAGAGTGACTAACTGCCAGGCCGCTTGGAGCCCTGGGTCATGTGCCTCGCCTGGGCTTCCCTGGGAAAGGATGAGGAGCAACTGGCTGATGTCAAGCCCTGGGACTATGGCCCCACTATACGGACTCAGAGACCCCCAGACCCAGCTGGAGCTGCCATCTCCTCACCCATGGGACCAGGGTGGAAAAGTCCCCACTGGTTCACGGGTGCAGTGGCTGTCTCTGAAGTGCTTTGCCGATGGTCACCACCTTCTAGAGACACAGATGTGGGTGGGTAGGTCCTGTCCCTGGAGGCTTGGCCCTCTTGCCACCATGAGAGGCCTCTTTGCCCCGTGCAGGGCAGAGGAGAGGATCCTGCCCACACCCCAGGGGCTAACGAGTGTAACAGGCACATGGGGAACCACACAGGACACAGACATGGGAACAGGACTGCCCCGAAGCCATCCGGAAGGTTCTCAGCATCCCACTCCCACCTCTAATTCCACTCCTGTGAGCCCCAGAGAGCTGGAGACGTGCGTCCATGGAGCAGCCTGTGTGCTAGTGTCCACACTGGGCCACTCACGGTGGCCACAGGACATCTAAACATCCGTCCACAGATGGAGCACATACATAGTGTGAGCCACCCACCCACACAATCTGTCTCATTCAGCCAGAGAAAGGAGCAAAGTGCATCTCAGGCTGTAACACAGAGGGACCTCACTGGGGCTCTGAGTCACGGGAGGGGGATGCCAAGGCCACACTCCGTGATCTTGTTTATACAACTTCTCCTGAGTGGGCAGATCCCAGGACAGAAATGAGACTAGCATGCGTCAAAGGCTGGAGTGGGGTTACGACGGAGGGCCCAGGGTCTCCCGAGCCTGTGGAAATGTCTGAAGAGGGCTGTGGTGACAGTGATGTGACTGCACACACTGAACTCTCGGGGAATGTGCCCTGTCCGTGGGGCCTTACATCTCATTAAAGCTGTTTAAAGGACAGAAGTTGTGCTGGCTATTTTAGGCAGGAAGAGATTTGGCATAAAAAGTGTAATGCCTACACTGTATGGAGAGGCAAGTGAGTGAGCCCAGGCTGGACCCCCAACTAGACCCCAGGCTGGCCCCCGGCTGGACCCCAGGTTGGACCCCCAGCTTGGTCCCAGGCAGCCACCTCTGCCCCTCTGAGGGCCAGACATTGGGGTATTGATGCAGAAACCAGGACCATTGAGCTATCAGGCAGGCGCACCCCCTCCACAGGCAGGGACACTAAGTCCACTAAGACCATGGCGCTCAGCAACAAGGGGACCTGGGAGGTGTGTTCATCGCATAGGGAGCTGTAGGGCAGCTGAGCGTAGCCTCTGCCGTTTGGGCTTGGAGGGTGAGGGATGTGCTTCTGTCTTGGGGAATCAGGTCCCACCCCATCCCCAGACCCCAGCAGCACTTCCCATTCTGCCTGCCTCAGGCCCCAGGTGCCTGGCCCTGGCTTCCACCCCTGCGAGAACTGCCGTGCAGAACAGGGTCACCCTGGATGGGCCTCTGTCTTCAGGCCCCTGCGGTCAGTGAAAAAAAAACGCACTGGGAACACTAAGGATGTGCGCATGTCCCACAGAGACCACATAAGGCTGGGACCACCCTGGAAGACACTCCAGCCTGGATGCCTGGGGACAGAAAAGGGTGCTGCTCTCCCGACTCCTGTGTTCGCCAAATTTGGTCTTTTGCAGGGACTTGAGTTCATGCTTCCAGAACGGGGAGGGAGATGGTCGAGCTGTCTAGGATGGTACTGGTAGGGGACACAGCCCTGGTCGTGTTCATCACCACAAGAGCAAGAGCTTTACCTAAGTAAACAGTATGCAGTCATGTTGGAATTTCCTTAATCCTCATAACGAGCTCAAATTATGCTGCTTAAAACCAAGATAGAGTCACAAGGTCACTCACCCCATCTGGTCCCACAGTTAGAGCACTTTACTGCCTCCGAGCAGCTAACCTGAATGTGCGTGGCCTCCTCAGGCACAAAGTGGACATAAGTATTGCATTGCAGAAGGCAGTGTGCACTGGGGTTTGCAGTGCCCCGAGGGGTGGGGCGTGGCCAGCGCTCGGCTTCATTGTCACCATCATTGCAGGCTGTCTTCATGGTACCGTCCTTTGTCCTTTGTGAATCAAAATGTGGGAG
Organism: Ctenodactylus gundi; assembly: GCA_004027205.1. Lineage (NCBI taxonomy): Eukaryota > Metazoa > Chordata > Mammalia > Rodentia > Ctenodactylidae > Ctenodactylus > Ctenodactylus gundi. The sequence continues at coordinate 226,633 of PVKB01001373.1, read as the reverse complement.
TCAGCTGACTCGGATTCTGAGAGTTGCTGGAAAGGGTAAGCGAGAAGAGGTAGTATGTTTAGTTTGGGGCACAGAGTAGGTACAGGAGGGATGGTGGCTGTGACGGTGGCGGCGGTGGTGGTAGTGATGTGATGGCGGTTGTGGTGACGATGGCGGTGGATGGAGGTGGTAGTGGTAATACTGGTGATGCCGACAATTTCAAATAATTCAACCACCTACCTGGCTCAAATGTATGGCTTCAGCAGACCAAAATAAAGTCACTCAGCATGTGTTTAACACCAGCAAATGCCAGCAACGTCATTTTGTTTCCGATATAAGATGTCATAAACTCACTGCAGGAGTAATTGGCTGTTACATGACATTTTTCACCTGGGAAATCTAGAAAGCACCGCGCCTGTGCCTCCCATGCTGCAGGACAGGCGGGGTGGGGAAGGTCACGCTGCAGGAAAGTGACTGCTCTGCACACCACGCAGGAACTAAATAAGACCCAGCACACAGAGAGCATTTGCAAAATAGAAACGGTCTGGGCTTTGGGGATGGAGGAATAGCTCAGAGATCAAAGAGCTTGTCCAGGCAAGAGCTACGTACCTGAGTCAATTCCCCAGCACCATATAGCTCGGTACAGGGTGTGTGGCACATGCCCGTAACCCCAGCACTTGGGAGGCTGAGGCGGGAGGATTGCTGTGAGTCGAAGACCAGCCTGGGCTACAGGTGAGACCCTGTCTCAAAAAAAGAAAAAAAAAGAAAAAGAAAAGAAAAAAAAAGAAATAGTCTGGGGTTTTCACTTGTTTGTGAGGCAGAAAGCTCACGATGCCTCCTCTTATTAAGTAGTCTCTGAAAATTTTGTCCTATTCTGTAAACCTGCCAACCCTGTGGCTGTCTCGGTGGTGTGGGTTTCATCATTGACGTGTGACCCGGTTTCTGATCTCTTTGGGGTGTTTCACATGAGTGCCCCGGTCCTAACGCCATGAGCGACGCACAGCAGGTGCATCAAACTAGACTGTCCAGAGAGGGGTGGCCACAGGGACAGCCAGGTGAGGGACAGCCACTGCCGGGGACTAACCTAATGGCAGCGCACAGTCTTCCTCTGCCAAAGAGGAATCCAGGCGGGGCTGGCTTTGCCTATTCTTATATTATCCATGTAATGAAAAATCAGCGGTAGAATAATATTCAGTTATGTGTATTCTGTGCTTGATACTTATTTATAAGGCGTTTGCCTCTTGCCAGGGCACATTGTCTGTCGTGGACCCGAGCCCACCCAGCGATACACCGGCAGAGGCCCGACCCATGCTCTCTTTCTACAGGTGACGACATGAAGCTCTGAATTTGTGCTAGAGATAAGATGGCACGAATGCGAAACTGTACACGTGCAAGGCTATTCACTGCTGTGCTGGGGGCGTTGTTTGTTCGTTTGTTTTGGTACTGGGGATTGAACCCAGGGCCTTGAGTGTGCCAGGCAAGCGCTCTGCCACTGAGCTACACCCTCAGCCCTGCAGTGCTGTTTATGAAGGCAAAAGATTAGAAACTTAAAGTGCTCCAAAGAGGTGTGGTATAAGCAGATTGCAGTGCATGCCTGCACAGCAGGCCCCCTCTACACGGCAAGTTACAGATCGGCCGAGCTTTCTCCGTCCCTGGTGGTCTGCAGTGACCACTCCCTCCCCCCACCTGAGGGACCTGTGTAAACAAGAAGCAGCCATTAAAAGAGTGAGGTTAGGGCTGAAGGAATGGCACGGCGGTTCAAGCACTTGCCTTGCAAGCACAAGGCCCTGAGTTCGATTCTCCAGCACCACATAAACCCAGGTGTGGTGGCATATGCCTGTGATCCCAGCACTCAGGAGACTGAGGCAGGAGGATTGCCATGAGTCTAAGGCCAGCTTGGGCTGTTCAGAACCAGCCTGGGCTACAGAGCAAGACCCTGTCTCAAAAAAATAATAAATAAAAAATGTTTTTAAAAATAAATAAAAAGAGTGAGGTTTGCAGATGGACACAGACATTTCTATCAAGTGGGAAGCAGAGCAAGCCGGATCAAGAATGTACCGTGTGTGCTGGACCACCATTTCTTGGCTATATTTGATTCTATCTGGCAGGATACCCAGGAAAACAGCACCAGTGGGCATCCCTTAGAGGGGCATCCAAAGACTGGCATGTCAGTCAGGAGAGGCAGGCCGCACCTCAGCCCTAGACACCAGGCGGGTGTTTCCTCCCACCACACGGGACCATGATGGGAGAACGGCCGTCTGTACGCAGCTGCCACTCCAGAGTCAAGTGACCAAGGACAGCTGTCCACCCCTCTCACCTCAGTGTTGTCAGACCAGAGGGCATGGGCGCTCTGGGGGCCTGACTGAGGAGGACTGGAGGACAGGGAGCGCCTCCAGCTCAGAAGCAGCAGGTGCCACTTCTGCTCACACACCATTGGCCAGCACTTGTCACGTGACCTCCTCTGCAGCAGAGAAGGCAGGAAGTGTGAATCTAGAAGGTGTTAATGTCTACCACCCAGGTGGTAAAGCCTTCCAAGTGCTTGGCTATTTGGCCAGGGCAGGGATTACAAAGTGCTTCAGTTCAAAATGTAGCTCTGCAGGAGTTAAGTATGGCCAAGTCAGCGCTGTAAGCTCCTGGCCAGAAGAGGGGGCGTGGCCCTAGGGAACACCTACTGTGTGCAGGGAGCTCCCTCCCCTCCCCTGGGAGCTCCTGGTCCACTGAGACCTCCCGGGCCAGCCTGGGGCTGGGCTCTAACCCCCCCTCCCCCGCCACCTCCCTCTGGGTGGCTTTGGCCTCCCCCGGGAGACGGCTCCAGACTCCTGTGGGACCCACTGGCTGGATGGCTGAGGTCGGGAGCAGTCGCCCACAGAGGGGGCATCTCCTGTGCAGAGGTGCGCGGTGCATGTGACCTACTATCCTTGTGAGACCCCCGGGGGCATGCAGTGCAGCCTGGGAGGCTGGAATTCCCCTCATGCTTTTCTTCTTTCTGGTGATTATTTATGTCTTCATGTTTATATATTTATATATTCATTACGCAGGCCTCACTTTTCATCTGTAGAAAGGGAACAAGTGTAGAGTCTTCACCAGTGGGTTGCCGTGTGGGTTCATTGTGTCACGGCAGAAAATGCGCTCCGGCAAGCTGCAAACGCTTCACACATAAGGTGGTGGTTATCTGTGGCGCTGGGGCCAAGCCCGGGGCCTTCACCCTGAGCTGCATCCCCAGCCCGTTCTAATTTTTTTCATTTTGAGTCAGGATCTCCCTACGTTGTTAAATTGTCCAGACTGGGCTTATATTTGCAATCTGCCTGCCTCAGCCTCCCGGAATGCCGGGGTGACAGGCCTGTAACATCCCACCTCAGCCTGTGTATCCCTTTCACTTCTGTCCTTTCAGCTAAGCGACCAGTTCCTGGGCTCCCTGGACCCCTTCCACCCGGATAAACCCGCTGCCTGTGGTCTCCACGCTCGGCAAATCCACTGCATGCTGATAGAAGTGACCTGCTCGGAGCAATCTGCTAACCATCTTATCAGCGTGCGGGAGCCGTCTGTCTGTCCGCTCGGCCTGCTCACAGAGAGCACGGTCCGGCCCGGGGAGGGGATGGAATGTCAGGATCTCGGGGCGATCAGGATTTGGATTAGCAGGCAATTTCCTGAGTTCCCCGACTTCACAGCGAGGTCAGGGAGGTCCGACTCGAATGGGGCTCGTTAATCTCTCCGCTGTTGGCGAGGGAGCTCTCAGAAGCGCAGGTGTGAACAGTCTCGGTGTTATTTTTGGGAGAACGTGGGCCGAACAGTCGCAGGAAGTGGAGTATTCCCTCGCCAGCATCCTGGAGTATTATTTTAGGCTGCAGGACCAAGGCTTGGGATAGAAGTCAGCTTTCAACACACCCCGAAGGCAAGCGGGCGTTCACAGGCAAGGACTTTCCTGTGACATGGGGGGAAAATAAAATGGCCCACGTGTCCACAGCGATGCTCAGAAAGGCCTGTGAAGGCTTCCCCAAGGGAGGGAGAGGAGGAAAGTGCTCGCCATGGAGCGCTCCGGGAGGCTGAGGCGGGAGGATCACCAGAAAGGCATGTCCTCACGGCTGCCTAGCCTGTCTGTCCTATGCTGATTGCCACAGGACAGACACTCTGAGACCCTGGGGCACAAGGCAGGCACCACCAGCCTTCACACACCGGAACCCGTGTCCTTGAGCTTTCTGCAGTGTCCCCTGTACGTATAGGTCACTACTGCTGCCCACGGAGAGCCACCAAGACCTGACGCGCTGCAGGCCCCGTGGCCTCTGCTGGACCTCCCAACCCTGCCTCCTCTCCACAGGACAGGAACAGGGATCATTTGTCCACAATGGGCGTGGTTGCATCCCAAATAAAACCACACTTGCGGGCATTGTCACCCGAATTTAATCTCATTCTCCTGCATCCCAGGTGCTGCGTTTGGCTCAGCTGCTGTAAGATGTAAACCCATCCCTAGCTTTCAGGGGTTGCAGAACCACCGGTGCGGTGCAGAGGCCGGAGCATCTGGCCAGGTTGACTCTGCACGGGCCCTGCCGCCGGAGGCTGATTCCAGGGTACAGAGCAGAGACAGCAGCGCACCAGCCGGCAGGAAGGGTTGGCTCTCTTCCCTCCCTAAGTCTGTCTCCGTGCCCCTGCAGCTGTGGGGAACGCAGTCTTCCCCGTGTGCCCTCTGCGTGTGGCCCTGGGGGAGGGGCGGCAAGTGCTGTGGAGAGGGCAGACGCGGGCAGGAAGAGGATGCCCTGCTATGGCGGGAGACCCCCATGGTTCTAGGAGACCCCTACTCACTCTCCAGTCCCAGTGCTGCTCCAACAGAAACCCTCTGAATGCGGCTTGCAGAGAGCTACTTACGTGTTTGTTCCAGAAACATCATCTCTTCAGCACCTACTGTATGCAGGCTGGAGAGAGGCACAGGGACTCGGGCTGACCCTGACCATACTCTGCCTTCCCAGAGCCTGAGGACTGGAGTGGGGGTTTGGGGGGGGGGGCGGACACTGGGGTCCCTGTTCTAAGGGACACATGGAACACAACAGGAGGGAGCTCCAGCCCAGGGGTGAAGACCCACAGGGCATGGGCCTCTTGCGTGAGGTAAGGTGAGGGCAGCAGTCCTCCTCCGAGGCAGATGAGGGCTTCCTCTGGGGTGCCTTCCTCCAAGGTTCCTGGGGGAGCTGTGGCTGACATGTGAATCACACCTACATGCACAGATACACAGCACACACACATACACACCCAAGAATCATTTTAGTAGTAATCATGACCCAGGAAATGAGCCCTAACTTCTTACCCCAAATCCGGCCATAATTGACACTGGCTCAGTTACCATGGTCACATCCGTCTCCCCAAGTGTGGGGACCTGTATTAGCGGTAGAGGTGACAGAGGTCACCTCAAGGGACCCAGGAGGCGAGTGGGACCCCGCAGGACAAGAAGAAAGACAGGCTGGAGAGAAGCTTGAGCCAGGCAGGAGCGGGTACACAGAGCAGCCTGTATGGGAGGGAACAGCCCAGGCCCCTCAGAGCCCCGGCTCCAGGCTGTAAGTGACAACAGCTCAGGAACTGGCACCACCGCCGGCTGGAACCTCACCCTGGCTTATCCCACCTTACATCTTTACAATGGGTATGGCGTCTTGCACTCCAGGAAATGAGACATCGCATGGCCACCACTGGCTGTCCTCACTGCCAGGACCTGCACCACCACCCTCTCATCCCACCAGAGAAAACCTTCCCTGGCACAGGCGCAGACCCCTCAGCAAGAAGGGTGCCTGCCCCCGGGGCCCGTAGGGTGGCACGGCTTTCTCCCAACACCTCCCACCCGGAGTCACAGTGGAGACGGGATTAGCAGGAACCCGAGTTGTAAATACTCACTTTCTCCTGCAACATGTTTACGATCCTCCCTCTTCCTGAAGCCATAATTCACACTAATGTGTACCCTCTCCTGATCTTTCCTTGTGGCCAACGTCTGTGTCGGGCCCAGGACAGCAGGCCCAGTAAGTCCCTCTACACTGGCCACACAATTGAACTCTGTGACCTGTCACGGTCCCTCCTAGAGCCCAGACACCAAACGCCATCACTCCAGCAAAGGAGAAAAGCCCCAAGTGCCCTGGGGTGGGTGCCCTGATTGCCACGGAGTTGACAGAGCATGTTTGTGTCATCTCGATCACCAGACAGCCAAGGGCCAGAGTGTAGAGCAGCGGTCTCCATCCTTTTTGTCACTAGGGACCAGTTTTGTGAAAGAATTTTTCTATGACCTAGACTCCTTGCGTGCACAGTTCACAGTAGGGGTCCCATTCCTGGGAGAATCTCAAGCAATCTCAGAAGCCCAATTCAGCTCCTGCTCCTGGTTCCTGGAGGACAAAGGCAGAGGGGGGTGATCCACACAGCCCAGCTGGTCATTCCTAGGCCTGTGTCCAGCTGATGGACACAGGAAGTCATGGGAGGTTGTCCTAGTCACTTTCCCGTCACTAGAACATTCTACCCAACATCCTCTCATTAAAGGAGGAGAGTGCTGATCAACTCATGGTTTCAGAGTGTTCAGTCCATGGTCACTGACTCCCAGGCAGGAACAGAATAGCAGAAGGGACTGGCAGGAAAAAGCTGCTCACCCCATGGCGGCCAGGCAGCAGAGACAGAACAGAGCCAGGCACAAAGACACACCCTCCCAGGTCACCCATCTCTAACCAAGCCCACCTCCTCATAGCTCAGTCAGCCACAGACTCGTCCTGGGATGAGTCCGTTGTGCCCGCGATCCAGACACCTTCCACACACAGGCAACTTTGGGAGATCTTTTAGATACAACCATCACAGGAGTTGGGAGAATTTTGGAACAGACAGCACCAACACTCCGAGCTTAGGATCCCAGCGCTCTGAGCACAATGGGTGGCACTGGGCATGGCTGCTCCTTCTGGGCCCATCAGGAGGACTAGCAGGTGTCCCCCTCCCCTTGTGGGTCCAGCCAGAGACATCGAGGAGCCGCCTGGGAACATACCGCAGGCAAGTCCCTGCAGAGCTGGCTGCGGAGACAGGCGGCCTTACAAATTACCCCGCAAGCCCTAAAAGCTCCAGCAATCCCGGGGATTAGGACGAGTCCGGGGGGCTTTGTGGGGATGGGCCCGGGAGGCCACTGCCGTATTTACATTTGGTGAAAGATGACAGGGCTGGGCCCCTGAGGATCAAGTGTGCATCGGCTCTGGGTTCCAGCAAGTGCTGGAACTTCCCGAGGTCAGACACAGGGCACTGCAGGCGCAGCTCCGGGCGGGCCACAGCCATGCATCCAGGTGCCCGGCGCCGTGCTGACTCTGCAGGCCTGGTTCCAGAGGGCTGGGCAGGGTGACATCCATGCTGTGCACCTTTCTCAGTTCCTTCAACCCTCCTGGCATCATGTCCTAGACACTCATCCCAGGCTTCCCAAGGCAGCCAGCCTGCCACATTCTAGCTAAGCCCCACAGCCACCTCATGGTGTCCACGCTGTGCACTTCTCCCCACTCAGGGGTCTGTCTCCTTGGTCCAGTGGACATGCAGGACTTGCTCAGTGCCTGTCCTGCTTAGCCAGGGGGGACTCAGGGCCATGAGGGTGGGTAGGTCTCAGCCAGCGAGTCTAGAGCCTCTTCTCCCTGGACAACAGACCTGGGGAGCAGCTGCTCACACAGGCTTTGGGAAGAGGCCCCAGAATCGAGCCATGGATGGTTCTGAGTAGAGTAGCACCCCTGCCCCATGCAGCCACCCTGTAGGGAAGCTACAGGGCAGTGTCCACCTGGGGTCTGTGTCCCAGGAGCAACCTCACATACACACCCTCACATATATGCTACTGCATGTGGACCCTCACACAGTGCTCTCCCATGCACACCCTCACACAGTGCTCTCCCATGCACACCCTCACACAGTGCTCTCCCATGCACACCCTCACACAGTGCTCTCGCATGCACACCCTCACACAGTGCTCTCGCATGCATACCCTCACACATGTGCTCTCTCATATACACACTCTTGCACATGTACTCTCCCATGTACTCTCCCATGCACACCCTCACACATTGCTCTTGCATGCACACCCTCACACACACACACACCCACTCCACCCCACACACTCAGCTCTTGTCCGCTTCTCTCCAGCCCACCCCTATCATTATGGCCAAGATCAGATGTTGTCCTGTCATTGTCCTCCCCTTGTCCTCCCTGTCACCCCCTGCACGTGGCCAGTCCTGTCTCCCAGCCACATTTGCAGCTGGTGCTACTGAGTGAAAGATTGGGAACCAACACCCGCCGAGCCGAAAGACCCAAGTGTGCACCTTCTGCTCCCCACCTCACATGCCCTCTCAGGCCCCAGGATGTGACGCAAGGCCTCCCTGCCTTACGCCCCCTTCCTGGCCACGTACTGAGCGCAGTTCTGGGCAACCCTCTCCAATCCTCATAGGATTCAGCACCTGCCCTGGGGCAGAAGCAGAGGCTCCTGGGATTGCAGCTGGGAGCCACCAGGAAGCAGCCATCTTTCCCTTCCTTCCTTCTCCGTTCCTTCCTTTTTTCTCTCCTTCCACCTACACTTTCTTTCACCCGCTCACTCGCCCACCCACGAGCTCCTCACTTACTGACTGCAGAATCACCCGGACATTAGATGAAGGCCACGCACTGGGCCAAACACACCCCTGCTGCCACAAGGTCACCCTCCGACAGAGGCTAGTGGTGCTCATCACCTGCTAAACTGGTGGCAAGAGGTGCCCAGCACCAGCGTGTCTCAGAATCTGTCACCTCTTCCATCACCAGGCAGGAGGAGCCAGCGGGAGTCAGCGCGGAGGGCAGGGCGAGCATTGCACGTGGGCTTTCTTGGTGCTTGGACCACGAGGGCCTGCGGCCCTATGCAACCGGTTGCTGACGGCAAATGGGGGGGTCAGGGCCTGACACTGACTGCCCGCGCAGCCCAGCCTGTTTGCAGAGGAGCCGAGAGGCCTTCCTGGAAGGGGCACTGAGGTTTCTTGTCCCCCGCAGCAGCCCCAGGCAGGTCCAGGAAGGTGCATGGACATGGAGGCCAAGCTCCAGCCCCGAGCTGGCTCAGCTCAGCGCTGCTGGCTCCTCCCCGTTCCGTCTGTCCCTCCAGCCGTCCTCCATGGAACCTCGCGTGTGACTCTCTTGAGTGTGTTCTTCCTTCCTCGCCAGGCCAGGAGGCAGGCCAGGACTTTGGAGGCTTGTCGCCCCCGGGGCTGTCAGTGAAACTCACTGGAGGGCCTGTCCCCAGACGACCTAAGTCCCCATGGTGGCCCCGCCCCTCCTGGGGCTCCCCTGTGGGCGGTCAGGTGGCTACTCCCTGTGCCAGCGGCCTTCCATAAGCCAGCCAGCTCTCCTCCTCTGGAGGCACCGAGGTCCTCCTGAAGGAGCAGGGGCTACCACAAAGGTGGCAGTGGTGTATGTAGTCGGCGCTCCAGGATGTCAGCCCTCTCTCTGGACATCAGAGGCTCCTGGAGGAGCACCCTGTGAGGGATCTACAGGGCACACTGGTCCTCCGGGGACAGGATACCTGGGACTCCTGGACTCGACTTCTGCCTTACCTGGCCTGCGACACAACAGACATGGCCATGAGCAGTGGAAGGGGACAGAGATGCGGGGGCGGGGGCTGTGGTGAGGAGAGGTGTACAGACAGTGGGCAGGGACTGGGAGGCCAGGAACCAGGGAAGGGGAGGGGATGCCAGGCCTGGCCCCATGCAGGCTCCTGCCTGAATTTTCCCTGTGGCTTCAAAAATGACAGATGGGCACAGGCCTGTTACTAAGCACTCTGGGAGGCTGAGGCAGGAGGATTTCAAGTTCCATCCCAGTCTGGGCCTCTTAGGAACTTAGCAAGATTCGATCTCAAAGTGAAAAATCAAAACAGCGGGGCTGTCCTCAGGGTGAAGGTCCTGGGTTCAATTCCCAAGTTCACAGAAGTGAGGGGGGGAAAGATGACACGAAAAATGGCACTTACAGCAACATTCCGCTCCGGCCCCGAGCGCGCCTGGAAGGGCAGCTGACCTCGGGTCCTGGTCCCCACAGATGAACGGACGCAGCCCTCCAGGGCAGAGCCTGGGCCGCTTATCTCGGGACTCCTAACGGGAAAGGGAGGTATTTACGAGGGGGCGAAGTCCCGGCTGGCTGTAGGCCAGCTCACATCCTCCCTCGGCGGGAGGCACCGGGGTTTCAGACTTCCAGTTCTGGAGAGCCGAAGAAATGCATTTCTGACACAGGGAAAAAAATAAAATAGAACACTCAAGAGAAAACACTGATTGTGACAGCCAGGTCAGTGTGGTTCTAACTGGGAGGTGTGGACCAAGCCAGACTGGCGTTCCTGGACACGTGTGTGTGCGCGCACACACACACACACACACACACGCACGCACACATGCACAAACACACACGTGCACGTGCACACATACACAGATTCCCCTGGCTACTTCGCAACTGACTCTAAAGCCTAGTGGTTCTCATCCACCTGCTAAACTGGTGGCCAGAGGCACCCAGCACCGGGATGTCTCAGGGAATCTGTCACCTCATCCATCACCAGTGGGGATGCAGATCCTGGTAGTCATTTGGAAAATGACCCTAAAATCAAGAACTGTCAAAACAGTCTTATGCCTTAGCCTAGGGCAGGTTCATGCCTAGAAATCTATTTGAAAGACATGGGATCAGGAGGAACGCAGCTGTGTGGGTGCAGAGGGTGCCTGTGCCCGTGGGTGAGGCAGGAGGGGAGTGAACCCAGGAGCAGGAGGGGGCGACACCCGCCCATGAGGCATGGGGCATGGTCTTCGGAACAGGCGGCAAAAGAACCAGGCTGTGCTTTTGAGCTAACAAGAGAAAACCCCATTTTTGTCAGAACACACACAGAGTACGTGAGGAAACAGAAGAAGGTCACATATGGAAGGTTCTTCTGGAGGCAGCGTAGCTAAGGGCCTGTCATTTCCAAAGGTAGAGGCCAGGAATGCACGAGAAGGTCATTTATGGGCTCTTAAAATATTGAATAGAGGCAAGCCTTGTGGAGCAGGCCTCATCCTAGCACCCCGGGAGGCTGAGGCAGGAGGATTCCAAGTTTAAGCCCAGCCTGGGCAACTCTCTCTCACACTCAAATGTAAACACGGGGCTGGCGATGTAGCTGAGTGCGAAGGCTCTGAGCTCAATCCCCAGTCCAGGAAAAAGAGAGAGAGAGAGAGAGAGAGAGAGAGAAGAGCAGGTTCTATAAAGCTATGACTGTTGGTTGGGCAGCTGGAGGATCTCTGGGACAAGGCCCCTCGGCCTGGGCCTGCAAGCTGGCAGATCCCCACTGAGGCTGCGGCCCGCCATCTGCGAGGCAGTCTGTTTTGCCTGCCCTCCACACAGCATCTGCGTGTCATTGTGACTCTGGAGTCAGTGGTTTGAGCCCCAGACCCCAGCTCAGCCGCACCTGTTGCAGAGTCCAGGGCTGTGGGCATCCTGCGTGGGCTTCTGTTCTTCCCACTCCCCTCTCTCACGGACCCCTGTGACTAGGATGTTGAAAGTCCCTGCCCAGTGAATGCCAATTCTGTTCCCCGTGTGTGTGTCCATGTGACTTGGGACCCTCCACCTTGATACTTCATTCTACTTTTGAATAAACAAACAAACAAAATCCCTGAATTTAGATGACAGGACTGTCCTCACCTGGTGGTGGGGACCTGGCCATCCAGACCTTTGGAGTCTCTTCTAAGTGTGACCCACCTTCCCGCTATGTCCCATGGCAGCTCTGCAGGATGTGGAAAGCCACTGGAACTAGAGGCCGGCCTCTCTCCGAGCCTCGTAAATGGCCACTCCATTGTGTGACCCCTGGGGCAGCAGGCCCCCCTCCTGCCCATCCTCCAAAGCCGGCATTGTCTGTGGCTGCAGGCCTCCACCCCCAGCCTGGCGCTGGGTGCCCATAAAGATGCGCAGGCTCTACCTTCCTGTTTACCCGGCCCTGCTCCGCAGGAAGTGCCTCTCCTTGGGGAGCTCTCTGGTCCCAGGGTCGCAGTGGAAGCTGGCTCACAGCTGAGGTTGCCCAGGAAGATGCCTGGTCTCTTGTGACCTAGCCTGGCGTCACCTACTGTCACCTCTACCGTCTCCTGGTGGTCAAAGAGTGCTTGCTGCTGTCTGGGTCTGGTTTCTTCAGCACTGGACCATAAAGCCTGGGGCTGCCCAAGCGATTTGCGGAGCCCAGGGACAGTCAGTGTCTGCTCTCTACCGAAGTGTTCCAGTGCCAAGCCTTTCCCATGTGCCTTAGGTTCTCGTCCTCTGGGAGATGAGACGAGGTTCTACAGCTAGCTAGCACCGTGTAACAAACTGGCCGGAGCTTAGGGCCTTAGAAAGGCCAGGCCTTTGTCTTCTCCTGTACCTGTCTACTTATGTGCTAGGACCGCCATGACCAAGGGCCCCAGCAACAAGAACTGTGCCCCAGATGCCACGAGTCTGCAGCTAGAGTGCCTGCAGGGCGGGACTCCCAGAGGCTGTGTGAGAGAAGCTGACCTGGGTTGTGCCCAGCACCCCGGTGGTGCCCACGATCCTCAGTGTGCCACGTACCTCACCGATAGGCTGCCCCTCCTCCTTCACCCCTGCCTATCCGTGGTACCTGCCCATGACTCTGTGTCCAGTTCTCCTTGTAGGGACACTCTTCACATTGGATTAGGGTCCCTGGGTGACCTCATTTGAACCACAGCCCCAGCAACGGCTCTATTGCTGACCAAGGTCACCTTCTGAGACACTGAAGGTGAAACCCAGCGCATCGGTGCCTCCCGTGGGCTCTCGGGCCAGAGTCAAGAAGGGCTCAGTGGGACAGCTGTGGCTCAGGGTCTCTTGAGGGGCTGCAGGCACAGGGCAGCTGGAAATAAGGGGGGGGGGGAGCTGGGTAGGTGACTTACACCTGTCGTTCCTGTGCTCTGGGACACTGAGGCAGGAAGATAAAGCTAGAGTCCCTGGACGACGTAGCAGCCCAGTGAGACCCCACCTCAAAGTACGAAACGCAAGAAGGGTTGCAGTGTAGCTCGGCGTGAGGCTCTGGACTTCATGCCCCCACCCTGAAAGGGGTGCCAGGGGACATGTGAAGCCCCTGCAGCTGGCTGGGCTCCACGGCTGTGTGGCCTCGAGTCCTCGGTGGCATCGGCTGTCTGCATGGGCTGTTAGGGTCCTCCCCCACCATGGCGGCCTCCCAGGATCCAGACTCTTCTTGAAGTAGCCGAGACCTCCCAAAGCCAAGATCCCAGAAAGCCTAGAGACCTACTTTATCTCCTGCACCCTAGCCTGGGGTGCCACCTCCTGTCGCCTCCTCCATCCCCCAGTGGCCAGCAGTTTCGAACACTTGCTGGGTTGCAGGGAACAGGGACAGAGACACACCTAGTGCAGAGGGGTGTCACAGTCACATGTGAGGTGGAAAGTCATGTCACCACCATCTTAGGGAGGAGCGGGGGCTGCCAGGACCACAGAGCACGAAATGGACATGCTGCAATATCAGGGAAACACAGATGTCAGCTCCTGGCTGGCACGAGGAGCCGGGGCTTCCCAAGGACACCAGGAGGGACACTGGGGTGGCGAGGATGAACCAGCTTCTCATGACTATTGGCTGCTGTTGGCTTTACCCAGGTGGTACGGGGCATCACATGACCACAGAGTAGTATGGGCATCCCTTGGTTCCTCTCTGTAAAGCCAGCAGGACTGAGTCACAGCTCCACCTGGCCCCCTTGCTTGATCCAGGGTCCCTCTGAAAGGTCCTGCCTCCAAGCATGAGCCTGGAGTAAGTCTCTGCCCACTCACCACTAGGACCCCCGGAGGAGGGCACTCGGACCCTTCCAAACCCAGCCATCTCCACAGCCACTCACCTCTGCCACCAGGAGTTGGAATGTCCCCTTTTGTCACCCAGGATGGACAGAAGGAGATGCAATGGGTGACCGTGCCTTGCCAATGGCACAGCTCTGGGATTCATCACCGTGACACAGCCTATGGGTGCCTCCGGGCCGGGCAACGCCGGCCGGTGCTGAGCACCCTTGTACCAAAAAGCATGGCCACACACACCACTCCATGTGAAGGCAGTCACCGGGTGTCACAGCAGACACCTGCTAGGCCAGCTGAGTCCCTGGGGAGCTGAAGGGGACATGAGTGGCTGCCTCCCTAAGCCAGGCAGGGGGAGAGGAGGGGACCGGCCACACCCGGCAGCCCAGCGGCAGGTCCCCAGGCTTCGGCCCCTGACCTGCCCCACCAGGGCGGAGACACACACTGAGCACGCAGCACGCAGCCACTCCAACACCCAGAGCCCAATCCCTCCATGCAGCTACGCGTGTCACAGCTTCGTCCTCACTTGTGAGAGAAGCTGTCCCCGAAGCAGGCATGGCGACATACAGCTCAGCATGGGACGCCATGCCTCCCTCCTCCAGGGAGGGCAGCTAGCAGGGCAGGTGCCAGGCAGCACCAAGCCGGATCCCGGAACCCCGCGTGCTCCACAGTGGATGCTTCCTCCGAGAGTGCACAGACATGCCCTTCTGGAGTGACGGAAGACAGCGCCAACCCCACGTGGGGGACGCGCCTTCCAAACAGCGGGGCTTCACAGGCAGCTGTGGGCGACTTCAAAACATGCAGCTCTGAAATCAAAGGCTTCCTGTTATAAATTCCCCGGCACACCTCAGGTACTGGGGGACAGGGCATGGGTGGGGGGTAGGAGGACAGGACGCAGTGAAAACTCCAAGAGGCTCTAAAAATACCCTGTGGTGGGAAGAGGTAGGGGGCAGTGGGGGAGGCAGGGGAGGTGAAAGAGGGAGGGGACCCTGGGGGAGGGAGGGGACGTGGGGGAGGTAGCTTGGCTATGGGAGGAGGGAGGGTGGTTGGATGTGGATGGCCATGAAGTCACTCCATGTTTCCCTGAGGTGTTTGAAGCCAGTTTTCTCATCCCGCTGTGAATATTTCTCTTGTTCTAAATTCTTTGGTTCCATTTTGGTTAGTGCCAGGTGTGGGCACCGAAGCCTGGATCGGGATGCATGTTGGGGTCCCAGCTGGTGGTTATGGTTGGGTTGAAAGTTCCCTCTATGGCCTTCAGATGGGCTCTTGGGGCGTGGTCAGGCCAGGAGCACGTGGGGCTGCGGGGTGGGACCGGTCCCGGTCGTGGGCCCTTGGGGACCACCCCATGTCTTGCCCTGCTCCTCCCTGCCCTTCTGCTACCGTGAGGTGAGAGTTTCTTCAGCCGTGATGTTCTGCCTCCCACAGGCCTTAATGCATCAGAGCAGCTGCCCATGGACCTACTGGAATGGGAGCCACGATGCACCTTTCCTTGAGGGTCCCCGCCTTAGGCTTCTGGTCTCAGCGGCGGGTGGACAGCTAACACACCGGATGTGCCTCCTGGATAGTGTTCTGTTCTGTTTTGCACTTGGAATTGAACCCGGGGCCTTTGCATCGAGCTAGCGTATTTCTTATCTTTATTTTGAGACAAGCTCTTGCTAAGTTGCTAAGTTATTCAAGCTATGCTCGAACTTGTGATTCTCCTGCCTCAGCCTCACAGAGTGCTGGGATAATAGGCCAGTACCACTGGAACCAACTTGGACTCTTTCTTTCTTTCTTTCAAGAACAGCAATGTGATTGATTGGGCCTGGATTTTCCATATCCCTTCACGAGCAGCTCCTCAGGGGATCCAGGGCCACTGTGCCCCAGGACTTGGCCGAGGTTGCCCCTGTTCTGGAAAGTCCTCCTTCCCTCTTCCACGTAGTCACCACCTCCAAGTCCCCACATACATCTGCTCCCCTCAGAGAATCATCCTGGGCCTGGGAAGAGGGGCAGCTGCTGAGCCCCATCTCCACGGGGATCCCAGGCCGGCATCCCAACCTGCCGGCGCCCCTGCGGCCGTGTTTCCTGTGTCCCGGCCGGCATCGGGAGCTCTTGTCCACTGGTTTGCCATTTTAGCTGTGCCAGCTGGGGTAGCGCTATGTCCTAGTGGTCTTGGAGCTGCGTGTCCCAGCTGGAGGACACCTTACCTGGGTGTCTCTCCCACCTTCGCTCAAGATGGCATCACCCGGAGGGAAGCATCTGAGTGCACACCGGTCTCCAACCTGTGTAGGAGTTTTTCTGTCGTGGGTTCCTGATTTTGCTGGGACAAAAGGGACTTGAGCAGAGAGCCCGTGATGCCAAGACCAGTGCTCCCCTGGGGCTCCAAGCCCAGCAAGGAGCCGAGCCCCGCCTCCTACCCTCCAGTCTCCCATTCCCCCGCCTCCCATCCTGCCCCCCGCAGCAGGCACAGGGCCAGGTGGTTGGCATCAGGAAGCCCCAACGTCTGCTCTCTGGGCCAAACTCTCCCATGATCACTCAGATTTCCTGTCATGGGGATGGATATGAACTCAGTGAGTGGACACCCCGCGCCCCCTACTCACAAAAGCCACACCTGCAGAGCCATCGGGCCAGGGACGGGAACTGCCGCAGCCCCAAGGGTGGCCACCAGGCTCAGCACCCTAGCCCCCTCCACAGTCAGCCTCCTGGGCACCTCGTGGCAATCGTGAATGGTGACGGTCCTGGAGCAGCGCTTGGACTCTCAGTCTCAGTCATTCCACCAAGGTTCCTGAGCCCGGCCCTCCCAGGTCCACGCACTCGAGCGCCGTCGGGAACGGAGGCAAAGAGGCTTCAGAATGCTGGCTTTGCAGCTCCCACATGTCACGTTATCGTGTTACAGACGTTAACCTCGGGCCTTTGCTGTTATATATTACTTTTATTGTTTCTCATCCAGAGGAGCGACCCGTAGGAGACACGCCGCAGTGAGGACGGGGTCGCAGGTCATGAAAACAGTGGCTGCAGAGGTGGTGAACAGCGCCCGGGGAGTCCTGCCAACCGCCGGAACACACAGTGCTGCGCGCCGGCTCCTTCTCAGTTACGATAATTTATGAAATCCGAAACATTAATACGCCAGAGGGACGAAGCACGAGGGAGCACCTCCTCCGGCTTCCTTTCTAGGGAGAAAGCTGTCTCCCTGTGGATCTGGGGTGTTCCGACTATAGTGTAGGGGGCGCTCTGTAGGGCTGCTGTCCCCCACCTGCCTCCTGTGCCTGGGCTGTGGCTCTTCTACTTGAGACAGCTGGAAAAGAAATCCCACTTTTTTGTTGTTACTGTTTGTTTTGTGTTGACTGGGTTTCACTCTGTAGTCCAGGCTGGTTCCGAGCTCACTATGGAGCCCAGGCTGGCCTCAGACTCATGGAAATCCTCCTGCCTCAGCCTCCCAAATGTTGGGATTACAGGCATGTGCCACCTTGCCTGGCTGATTTTCATGTGGTGCTGGGGGTTCAAACCAGGGCCTTGTACATGCTGGGCGAGTGCTCTACCTACTGAGCTACATACGCCCCCAGCCCAGGAACCCCAGTCCTTACAGGACTTTGGGGAATATGGGCATGGGGTCTCAGCTTTCCCCCATGAGAAATCTGCTCAATTCCATGAGACTGGAGGGAAGCTTCCAGGTAACTGAGTGATGTCCCTGCCCCCGGGGTGCCCATCCATTCTGACCGCCCTCTGCCGCTTCCTTGCTTGGTGTGGGAATACAAATAAAGCCTGATGCTGATCAGTGCACCATCCGTGCCTGTCGTCTTCACAGACCCACAAGATTGGTGCCAGGACCCAAGGAAGAAGTTGAGGGTGACAGCGCATGGCACAGTCGCGTAGGAGACAGGTCCCCCGTGGCCGCCCACTGGGCCAGCACCTTCCCCGCCCACGCTGGCTTCCGCTTGCTGCTCCAGGGAGCTCCTCTTCGGTAAGCTCGCTTTGCTCCTGGCCAACTTGTCCGGAGCCTCTGGGATCCGGGGTGACTGGTCCAGGGAGGTGTGGCTGGCCATGGCCCAGGACCGGGACGCAGGGGGTCCCGGCTACAGGAGGTGGACGTTTTCATGTCTCCCCTCAGCCTGCCCGGTGCGCATCCTATGGGGTCCTCCACGGCTGGGCACTTTGGCCTTCCGCACAGTGGCATTCATAACCCAGGTGATGGACCTGGCGCTGCTGGCGAATCTGACAAATCCCAGGCACGGACAAGGTCGGGTCTCTTCCTGCCTCGGACACACCTGCCCCACGTGCAAACGCTTGGGAGGACCAAGCAGGTCACCAGTGAAATGCCAGGGAAGCGTCTCTCTCTGGAGTGTGTGCAGAATTCAGCCCCCGCCTCCTCTCTTCCCCTGCAGGCATCCTGGATTGCAGCCCGGCTTCCTGGGCCGCTGGAATAGTCCACCTTGGACACTGTCTAGGTCTTAGTAGCCAAAACCCTCTAAGATACCAGGCCTAAGTTCAGAGAGATGCTCCGGAGCCCTGGGGTGCCACTCAGCTCCTGCTCTTGGAAGGGCTGGGGGGCTCAGCTTTTAGGGAGCACGGACAATACTGTCCACCAAGTATGAACAGGCGTGGACACCATGTACTGAGGTCAGGGTTCATGGACGGGAAGCCAGGGGGGATGTCCATGCAGGTCCAGCTCCCAAGCCGCCCTTTCTCATGAGGATGCATGGCCAGGCCCGGCCTGCATCCCAGGAGGCGGCTGGAGACTCAGTGTCTTGCTCTTAAATAAAAATGGGTAATTGCGGTGAAAGGCACATTGGCGCCAGCCCCCTTCGGGCTCCCCTCACTCCCAACATGCGTGTCCCATCTTTTTCAGAAGCAGCTCTGGAAGTCCTTTTTCCTGAGTGTCTGTATGAGGTGTGGTCAAGGACACAGCGGGAGCCGCTGCCCAGCGCCATCCACCGAGAAGGCGGGCTCGGGGGAGCGTGACAACGTGTCCCCATCACCCTTAGTCACTGGTTCTACTGCTGTGGGACTTCTGGCTCTTCCCCAAAAGCAATGTGACCTCGGAAGGTCAGCGTTTGGGTCGATTTGGCCACAACAGCACAGGTGAGGGCACTCAGGGAGGGGGCGTTGGGCCCCCTTCGTAGGGATGAAAGTCTCCAAGGTGAGAGCGGGGCGTGCTGGGGACACTCACGCAGCGTGGCTTGCCGGAGACATGCTTTCTAGAGTCAACTCTCGCGTCTTTTCTGCTCGTGTGGCTGTGTGGGTGGAACGTGATGTCGCACCCACGCTGGCTGTGGGACCGAGAGCCAGTCACTCCACCCCTGTCCTATGAGATGAGGGAGATGGCAATGCAAATCTTATAGAATCGGTAAAATGTTGGATGTTCCTGACCAGAAAACCCAAAAGCCTCCAAGATCCACAACCTTCTGAGTACCTCAAAATCCAAACGCTTCTGGTCCCCAACGTTTCAGACACTTGGTCACGTAGGTAGAGCACGAAGGGGAGAAAGTGCTGAGTGAGGGCAGCGAGGTGACCCTGAAAGGCAAGGCAAAGGCCGGAAGGACGCTTGGTGTGCAGAACGATGTTGTAGCCCTGGCCAGGGGAGCAGGCCTCTCACCCAGCACTCTGGGAGGCTGAGGCAGGAGGGTCTTAAGTTCGAGCCCAGCTTGGGCAGTTTAGCAACTTTGAAAGTCAATGCCTCAAAATCAAAAATTTTTTTTAGAAAAGCAGGGGGAGGGGGGCAACTAAGGATGTAGCTCAGCACAAAGGCCCTGGAGATGATCTCTAGTGCCACGAGAAGAAAGAAAGAGAAGAAAGAAAGAGAGAGAGAAAGAAAGAAAGAAAGAAATGAAAGAAGTATCTCTGAATGGTGGGACTTCCTGGTATTATTTTTTTTCTTCTTGATTGATTTTTTAAATTTTCTTTCCTTGAGCACATCACGTAAATGTGTGTGAATAAGGAGGATGTTGGTCCTTCAGTGACAGAGAACAGACCTCGTGTCCTCCCCAGGTGCCCAGCAGATGGACCCCCGGTTCCAGGCAGGACTCGGAAGTTGAGCCCAGGGTTAGCGCCAGCTCATACAGCCAGCGTGGAGGAAGCGAGGGACACAGGACAGAGGGCCGCGCACACCGAGCACAGACGGTGTCACACCCAGAGCCCGACGGAGCCTTGGTGAGACAACGGGACAGACCCCTGTTCAGGGTCCCTTCCCAGAAGAGGCCATGCCAAGGCCGAGCCTCTGCCAGGGTGGTAGGCAGGGAAGAAAACATGGAGCGTGGGCTCCAAGTTTAGGTTGGACTCTGCCACTCCCCAGCTCTGTGACATCGAGCACACGTCCTGACCTGTCTGGTCCTCAGTTTCACCATGTGGAAAATGGGAAAATAACTAGAACACTTTGCAGAGCCGATGTGAGGACGGACTTAGGTAGGTGAGACTGTCGTGGTGCAGAGGAGCCTCAGGTCTCTACCCTCGGGTGGGCCCCACCTGCCTTCTGTTTCCACAGCGTCAGAGTTTCGTGCAAGCCTTCCCAAGCCCGGCATCCAGCCACAACAGAGTGAGATGCCTTTGCCCATGCTGCCAGGCTGCTGGCATCCTCTGCATGCCAGCCACAAGCCAATCCCACTTTCAGCCACAAGACTGAGTTTTGGAAATGAAGCCCGGGTTCCTGCCCTCCAGAAATGTGACAAGATCAGGGTGGCAGAATTTCAGTAGAGGGTCAGTGCCAGTCCCAGGGAGAGGCTGACACAGAGGGAAGACCCCGTGTCCCTCCAGGCTCCCAGCCTTGTGGCCCTAGCTGCCTACAGGCTTGGCCCTGAGTGGGGAAAGACAGGGAGGCGCAGTACCCCGAACCTGGTAGGCAGATGGTGCTAATCCTCGCCCTGGGTGCTGGTCGCCGTGAGCTGGGGACATTCCTGGGGTCACCTCTCATGTTAATATCAGTGGCTGCTTTGACAAAGGACCACGGTGGAATCTGTCCCCCATGGCTCTGGCGGCCACAGGTCTGTGGTCTGGTGTCAGGCCTGGCCTCTTTTCATTTGGAGGACAATGTCCCTGCCTTTTCACAGCGACCCATGACCTTGTGTTCCTTGGCTTGGGATGCATTCCTCTCTCTGCCACCTTGACCCATGGGCTTCCATGACTTCACGTGGAAGTCTCCAAAGGATGCCAGTCTTGTGTGAGGGCCACCATATTCCAGGAAGACCCCTTCTGAACCCAATGCTGCTCGCAAAGACTCTGTTGGAGACACGTGTGTTCACGGGGCAAAGGCCTCTACTCAACTTTTGGGGGAACAAAAAGAACAAAAAGAAGCCAGTTCTCTCAAGCCCTCTTCTTAGGACCCATGCCAAGGCAGCATCCTTCCTGTCTATACCCAAAATCCCAGAAAAAGTCATGCAAGGCTGGAATCTCAGCACTCTGGGAAGCTGAGACAGGAGAATCCTCAAGTTTGAGCCCAGCCTGGACAACTTAGCAGGAACCTGCTCTCAGGTGGGGGCAGGTTCAAAAATAAAAATAAAAAATAGTGGCAAAGGTCCCAGACCTGACCCCCAGTGCCACAAAAACAAAGCAACACAAGACCCAGGGGGCAGTGCAGGGTTGGCATTCAGACCCTTGCACAGAAACCGTGAGCCTGCGTGGGCCACCACAGCTGGTATGGCCAGGCCTCCAGAGACACAGGTACATGGGCTGATGTAGTGGTGTGCACAGCACACTCCTGCTGTGTGAGCAAGGTGCATTTTTGCACATCACCACCCAAGGAACACTGGGGAGGCAACCAGGCCCTTGCCACGGCACACAGGCCTGCTGGGAACAGGCAGGCAGGCCTTCAGGTCCCTCTGGAAGGACCAGGTACATGGCCTTCTGTTTACCTCTTAATTTTCCTCCAGGTGGAGAAAGCTGGGGCTTTGCGACTTGACCCTGGATTCCGACGCCACCGTGCTGCTTGTGAGTAGATGTCCCCCAGCGCTTGTTTTAGTTGGCCAGGCTCAGTTTTCCCATTTGTTGAATGGGTATAAAAACACATCAGTTTCCTGGGTTCTGGGAAGGTTGAGGGTGGAGGCCAGGGATGTCTGTCCGCAAGGACCAGTGTGAGAAAGCCCCCAAGTGATGGCTGCTTGGGACACGGTGCCGTGAGGTCTCTATGGAGTAGACCTGAGATGACCACGATGGATGGGCTGATACTGACTTGTGACTCAGGCAGCCTTTCGCATCTCTGGCCCCCAGCTCCTGTCCTCCCTCCCCAGCCGTGGAAAGGAGAGGAGAGTGGGTGCTTCCCGGGCCACAGGAAGGCAGCTGGGGTGCAGCAGGCTGGAAGAGAGCCTGGACATGCTGTGCTGCCTGGTTGGCACATGGCGTCCCGGCCCACTGGAGGCGGCACACGGGGTGAACCCAGCACCCCGAGGGCTGGCGCCGCTGTGAGCACGTGTCACCGGGGCTGCTGGGGAAGGTGCCACATTCAGTTCCAAGCACACACAGCCCATGTGGACTCCTGCCCTGGCAGGCTGAGAGGAGGCTGGTGCCAGGGTCAGGGCCAGTGCGCCAGACAAAGGCCCACAGTTCGGAGCTGCCTCGGCGTCACAGGCCACGGAGCCACAGCTGGCAGAGGGAAAGCCCAGTCCTGGGATGCCAAGGGCCCAGAGGCAGGATGGCCCCATGGCTGGGGCCTCCACTCCCTCCCTGCCATGTTCCCAGTGTCCTCTGGGGCAGGGAGGACCCGTGGGAGCTGGGGTGGGATGAAACAGGTTGACTTCCAGAGCCCTTCCCATAGGGAAGCCTGCAGGGGCGCGCAGGGCCTCAGAGGGCTGGGGGAGGGGCTGAGTCCCACCTGCCAGTGCCCATCATGCCAGATACCAGCTCCTGGGGATGGGGAACCTGGCATGGAGCGAGGGGCCTCCTGATCCGGGTTGGCATGGTGGGGGTGAGGTGAAAGGGGATACAGGTGAAACTGGGTTGGCAGATGCCATGGGACCTGAGAGCATGGGTGGAGTCCAGTCTGGCTTTCCCGCTGAGCCACCCCTGGCAAGCACTCACCATCTCTGGGCCTCTACCCTTTAAAAACAGGGAGACGAGTTCCCAGGACGACGGAGAAAAAGGAGTGAAGCACCTGTGAGTGCGTATGGGACAGGCAGACCCCATCTTGTGCTGTGGGGACACGTCACAAGCGGGGCAAGGCCCAGATCAGCACCGGTCTGCAGCCCGTGGGGCCCTGGGGGGCTCAGCTCTGTCCCCTGCGCACTGTCTGGTGGCATCTGCTCCACAGGCACGCTGCCATGCCCAGAGAGCGCAAGGAGACACAGGCTGTGCCCCCAGGGACCATGTGTGAGCAGTGGGGTCACACCAGGACACACAGGCAAGGAGTGAAGAGGGGCAGGTGTGGCACACATGCCAGTAACTCCGGACCCCTGGGAAGCTGAGGCAGGAGGATCTCAACTCCAAGCCAGCAGAGTATATAGGTTACTAGGTGAGACCTTATGTCAACATAAAAATAAAAAGCCTGAGGAAGTATCTCGGGATGAAGACTCTGGGCCCTACCCCCAGTGCCACAAAAAAAGAGGGCAGGGGGCAGAGGGGGAGGAGGGGACCCACTCCACTGGGCCTGAGCCCACCACTACCCCAGCTTATCTTGCTCAGCCTGGTACTGGGACAGCCCTAGGCTGGTTCTGAGCAGAGGCCGGGGCCAGGTCACGCACTGGACACACCGCCATCGCAGCCACTGCCCTGGGAGTGGCTCAGGTCCCTCCTGCTTGGGGCCACATCCAAAGAAAGCCTCAGGGTTGCCATCGTTCCCTGGTTCTACGGAAGGAGCAGTCTTGGGACCTTGTCACAAGGACACACCTTGCTGCCGAAGAGGCGGCAGAGGCTTCTGCCCTGGGTGGCCACATGCCCGGGTGAGTCCAGGGGAGGGAGGTCCCATGGCTGTGCAGGACACGGGGCAACCATGGAGGGCTACAGAGTGCTATGACACTTGTCAAGGGCCAGCTTGATGTTGTGCGGCTGGGACGCATGTGGCCCCAGGCTCGAGAGCCCGGGAAGGCCAGCCCGGGGATGGGACACCAGAGGCTGCCACGAGTGGAGCTCAGATGGGTCAAAACCTGGGTGGCCTCAGGCAGCTGTGCTCCAGGGTCTCTCCCACTGCAATGTGTGGTGGGAGGCTGCCTCCCCGGGCATCAGGCAGCCCGCGGACCAGCAGGCCTGCATCGGGGCCCCTCCAGTGGGGACCATGCTGAGCCGAGGACCCAGCAGAAGCAGGGCTGGTGGGGTCCTGAGGAGGGCTAAGAGCCGAGTGGATGTGGACATCTCGGAGAAGCCATGGGGACCATACAGAAAATGCCAGAGGGCCAGGCTGCAGACGAAGGGACTCTGTTGCCCAACTATGGCAGTCCCCGGCCTTTTGCCACCAGGAGCCAGTTCCACAGAAGACAACTTTTCCATGTTGCAGTGGGGGCTGAGCCAGACGTGCTCAGTTGTGGTGGGTTCACGCTGCCAACCAGCCTAAACCTTCCACACAGAATGCCAAAGGCCAGCTGGCCCCAGGACACTGGATCCCATGGCTACTCGCTCCCCAGGGAGACGGTGTTGAGAAGCAGCACCCGGGAGAGGAGGGGGCAGAGAAGCTGCACAGATAATGGCGCCAGCACCGTGTCCAAGGGCTTCAGGCATGACCCCTCTATTTTGAGTTTTGTTTCGCAGCCAGTGATAGAGTCCGGGGCCTTCACGCTGAGCTGCGTCCCTAGTCCTCCCCGATCTGTTTTTGACTTTGTGGCAGGGTCTCACTAAAGTCCTTAAGTTGCCCAGACCAGGCTCCTCCTTACAATCCTCCTGCCTCGGTCTCCCAGAGTGCTGGGAGGACAGGTTTGTGCCATGGGACCTGGGAACGGGCCCCCCTTTTTTCTGT
The DNA here is from genome assembly GCA_004027205.1 of Ctenodactylus gundi. Taxonomy (NCBI): domain Eukaryota; kingdom Metazoa; phylum Chordata; class Mammalia; order Rodentia; family Ctenodactylidae; genus Ctenodactylus; species Ctenodactylus gundi. Next base: position 202,041 of record PVKB01001373.1, on the reverse strand, counting down.
TCTCACTGCCACGCGAGGACACAGTGTCTGCCCGTCCCAGGCATGTGTCCTGCAAGGCTCCATCTTGGAAGCATCTTGGAGGTGTCCCCTGAGATGTGGGCACGGGGGCTTTCTCCAGAAATGAGGGGTCGCTATTGTGTCTAAGGCACTCAGTCTGCAGCACGGACTGACCATGCCCGACGGCAGATCTTATAAGCCACTGTAAAGGCAGAATAGCAGTGGGTTTATGAGACAGGGTCCTCTGCAGTACAGGCTGGTTCTGACTCACTATGCAGCCTGGGCTGGTCGCAAACTCTCAGCCATCCTCCTGCCTCCGCCACCTGAGTGAAGGATCCCAGGGCAGCATAAAGGGGCAAAACTGTAGCGGCAGAGTGGCTCTTCAAATGCCTGGTCTCTCTGACAGGACCGCGTGTGTCCCCAGCGTGCCAGCAGCCCTCTCCTGGGGGTCCCAGCCTTCTCCCACCTGTGCGCCTCCCAGCAGGGCCTGCAGACTGGAAAGGAGACAGGGTCGCCATGGGGCACAGCAGCCCCCACCCTGCCCTTGCCCCCCCTTCCCCAGTGGCCGCCTCTGCTCAGCCCCGGGAGGTGCGGCTGCCCCGCACCAGCCCCACAGCTGGGCAGCAGCCCCGTCCTCACGATCGTGAGGGTGAGTCAGCCAGGCCGGCCCTCCCGGGCCTCCGAGTGGCCCCGAAGCAGGTGTTCGCCGAGCCGAGGGCTCGATGCTTACATAACCCTGTTCCATTTGGAGGGATGAAAAATCACCCTGGGGTTTATTGTAAACAGGCTTATGTTCCTCCAAACACAGGAGGAAGGTCAGCGGCTTACCGGGGGCCTCGGGCCCCTCCCCGCCCCCCGGCTCGACAGCCCTGCCCAGCCTCCCCCAGGCCACCCAGGGTCCTTGCGCCAGCCCTGGTGGGCCCTGCCTTGGCACCGTGTCCCCTGGACCTCCGAGCCGAGGCAGATGGGTGGGGTGGGAGCAAAGGGATGACTTAAGAAGCCTCCAGGGGCAGTTCTTTTGCCAAGAGGCCATCTTTTTTGGTGACACAAGTGGAGGCCAGCAGTGCCGGGGAAGGAGGATCCGGCCCTTCCACAGGCCACCGGGATCCTAATGGCAGTGCCAGCCCCTCCCTGGAGGGTGGTTGGGGTGCTCTACACACGCTCCAGAGGGTGCTATCGGCCCATCTGGCAGAGAAGCTGAAGGCAGGGCCAGCAGGAAGGCCTCACTGTTGTCCCCTGGAGGCTAGGATGGCGCAGCATAGGCTAGAGAGTTGGTCCTGGATGTCAGGAGGGTGCCAGGCCAGGTGAAAGCTGGGAGCCAGGGCCTTCTGAGGGTCCTTGTTGGGAGTGTACTGGGGAAGGAGATTTGTCACCACAATCAGGGACCCTGGGTGTCTACACAGCTGCCTAGCTGCTCACACTTACGGAAGCCTAGAAGCACCATATCAGCCCCAGGCTGGCCACGGGATCATCACCTGGGACCTTGTTGGCAAAGTAAATTCTGGGACATAAGCCCAGACCTCAAGAAACTCTTGGGTTGGGGTTGGGGAACAGCGAATTGAGCCCCACCACTAAACTGAGCAGTGGTTAATGCTTGCCTCGCAAGCTTAAGGCCCTGGGTTCAATTCCTCAGTACCACACAAGTTGGGTGTGGTGGCACATGTCTGTAATCCAGCACTTGGGAGGCTGAAGCAGGAGGATTACTGTGAGTCCAAGGCTAGCCTGGGCTACATAGTAAGTTCAGGACCAGCCTGGGTCTACAGAGCAAGATCCTGTCCCAAGAAAGAAAGAAAGAAAGAAAGAAAGAAAGAAAGAAAGAAAGAAAGAAAGAAAGAAAGAAGAAACAAACAAATTCTGGGGTAAGCTGACCACCATCTGCACGCCAAAGACCCCTGCAGTGCTGAGACATCAGCCCCACTAGCCTGAGCCTGGATCTGGTACTCCAAGACCAGAGACACGGAGGCCAGCAGAGATGTCCTCAGAGATGGGCCGGCTTCCCCACAGTATGGCGCAGGGTCGCGACACGAGCCTGCAGAGCGGCAGGTCTGGGGAACTCAGCACCCCGTCTGAATCCTCATGGACCTCAGGAGTTGGATGTAGATGCCATCCACACCTGGGTGGGGTTAAGCCATACTGTGAGGTTGCTCACGGACCCAAGGGGCAGCACTGATGGGGCCAGGACCCCTGTGTGGCCCCAAGTGCTCAGAGCTGAGCCAAGGCTCACACTGGATAGCAGGCTCCACTGGGCCCTGGGTGGGGGTCCTGACCACTGAGGATAGCTTGGGGCAGGGAGAGACGCAGGGCCACTGAGGATAGTTCGGGTGCACGGGCAGGACAGAGGCAGAGTTTGTCCACTGCAAACTCTCAACTTACTGCGGGGCAGTCTGGGGCAAGGAATTAAATGTTCCCAAGCCACAGAGCCCCCTCTCTGGGAAGCAGGTGACACAGGCATCGCTGGGCACATGAAGGAACTTATCCAGGACATGCCTTCTGTGAACATTCCTATCACGTGAGCTGCCTGTGGGGAGAACTCCCTCCCACCAGCCTCAGAGAGAAGCACCAGGAGGACTCAGGAGGGTTGGTGCCCGTCCTGTCACCATGGAGCTGGGTCTCAGGAAGCCCTGTGTGGGTGTGGCTAGCTGAGGTGAGGACAGGTACCCGCAGCCATTTCCTGGCACCTCTGTGGGTGGGGATGGGCCCTGTCTCCACCTCATGGTCCCACCCATGTCACAAAGCAGACAGCCCAACAGAGTGTTCGCCTCTGGGTGTCCATCCGGATCCGAACCAACACTCAGTCCAGGAAAGTAGAGATCACACTGCCACCAGGCTGGGGTGGCCCAGCTCACTGAAGGGGTGCTAACTACCAGTGCCCCCTAAAGACAGTGCAAGGAGGTCGCAGGGCTCCGTGTGGAGGTTTCCCTCTGAGAAAAGAAGGAAATGAAGGTCTTTTATGTGGACAAACACAGTCTAGCTGTGGCCAGGGACCAAGCCAGCACTCAGTGGGCCACTCTTAGCCCCCCTGTTGGTGTCCCTGCCTGTTGATGGAACTGACAAGTCACACTCAATGCCGGGCATGTCTGGATTCTGACAGTCCGTAGTTTGAGTTCTGCTTTGCCCCTCCCAGCTGTAGGACTTAGGAAAAGTTACTCAACTCTGTGAGCCCCAGTTTCCCTCATCCCTAGCCGGCGCGGGGACCTCACATCCTGGAGTAGGGATGGGAGAATTCTTGCTTCAAAGAGAAAAACTTATAGCATGCGGGTGGCTCTTAAAAGTCATTCAACAACAGTAGCAGCTGCCATTTCCATGATGTTGGTGATGACGGTGGTGGTGATAACTGATAATTGTGACAGTGGTGGGGGTTGGCCTACTCTCTCCCCTGCCCCACCAGTGGTTGAACTTGAACCTTGGGCTCGGTCCTTGTACCATGTGATCCTCTCTCACCTGCTCTCTAAGGAGGGTGGACAGTGCCACCCTCACCATCATCATCATCTTAGATGGCCAGGCACACTGGGTCACATACCCTTGACCCCAGCACCTTCCTGATGTCCACCCACCCACCCCCAGGCACGCTTCCTGGGCAGATGGCCCCATGGAATGCACCTCGAGGATGGGATGACCTGGGTCTTCACTCATCCTACATAAAGCTTCAGTAAACACAGGAAATGTGGTTTTGTTCCAGACATGACTGCACAAGATTCTGATGGATAGGACATGTTCTTTCCAAGAAAAGTCCCCAAATCCAGTCTCGGTGCTGACCTCCCTGGATTTTAGCATCCCGGGCCCACACTCCAGCTGCCAGGAGGAAAACCTCCAGGCTGGCTGGAGGGAAGGTCCGACAGGTTCTCAGGAGCTATCGTGACACACCCTGACACTGGTTCTCGCGTAGAGGATGGTGCCATCCCTCCCTTGTGCTCCTAGACCTGCAGGAGTCCCAAGTGGTTGCAGGGGGCAGCTTCAGGCTCTGGGGTAGGGAGGTTGTTAGCGGAGATCAGCTTCACCCTGCCAATCCTGAATATGCCACTGGGCCCTGGCTTCCTCACAGACCCAAAGAGGTCAGAATAGTAGGGCTTGCCTGGGGGGATGTCACTGGGGGTAAGACCAGGAGACATGGTGACCTCCAATTATGATATGGGGAGTGCATGCTTGTTTGCACAGGTGCATGAGGGGGAGGGATGGGTGAGTGGGTGGAGGGATGGACAGACAGGTAAATGGATTGCTGCGCAGAAGTTGAACTGATGGATGGGTAGGCGATGGGTGAGTGGGGGATGGGTGGGCGGATGGGAGGGCAGTTGGGCAGGTTGGCAGGATGGATGGCTAAATGGGGCGAGGACGGGGAGGCAGCGAGTGAGTCGGCCCTCTCACACTCAGCCCTGGGTGGCGGCTCACTGTGGGCACAGCTCTCGTGTCCTGGACATCGCCAGATGCTGAGTATACTCACCATGTTGCCCTGGCACGGGTCCACTTCTGCGTAGGGCTCCAGACACACACCGTTGGAGCCTGTATGTTCAGGTTAGATATACGTGGGTCCCTGCACCGAGGCCTGGCGCCTGCAAAGCAACAACAGGGTGGTCACGGGGCGAGGGGTACGAAGGGACATGGCGATTCCTGATGGTGACAACTGGTGAGAATAAAAACACAAAGCCAACCGGGCCTGGACAAGGTCGATGGGCCAGGCCCCGCCGAGGCATGATATCTCTACAGGGTTGAATTTGTTTTATACCGAACTAGCCCTGCATGGCTCAGAGCTATCATTCCCATTGGCCAGATGAGGAAGCTGAGGCACCTTGAGGGCTAAGGTTTTATGGGGTTTTTTTAAAGTAATTTATTGAGATCAGCATCAGAGCTGGAATTTGAGGGTAGGCAGTCTTGCCAAACAGAGTGTCCAGGTTTGCCCCATATTTGAGGTTGACTTGACTTCCTCCTTCCTCAGGCCTTGGCTGAGTAGAAACAACTGCTTACCGAGAGCCAGCCAGCAGCAGTGCCTCAAGTGACCACTGTCTCCTCTGGGCTCCAGAATCTGACCTGCTGGCCCCAGATGGTTCCTGACCCTGCGGACGGGGACAGGCCCATGACCATGGCCTCACAGCCCTAAGAGCCATCTGCCTGGCAGGCTCAGCCCAGCTCAGACATCAGAGGTCCCCTCGGCGGACAGCAAGGGGACAGCTGGGCTGAGGGCTGAGTCATCCCACAGCCCGTTGGAGTAATAACAATGCCGGGCATGGTCACCTGTCTCTGCTGCCAAAGCATGGCCGGGCAGGGGTTAGACACAAGCTGTGGTTTGATTTACAGATCCCTGGAAGTTCCTGAGGCTGACTGGTTGGCACCACCAGTGGGCAGAGCTGTCATTTCTGTTACATCTGGGCCCCTTCCAGGCCTCAGGGGGTGAAGGACAAATCGCCTGAGTTCCTGAGCATGGCGTCTTTGGTGATGCCCCAAACCAACCCACTTTCAACTTGTCTGCAATGGCCATCACTTTGTGCCCCTGGTAAGCCAGCTCAGCAGCTCCATCCTCCAATGGCACCTGGGTGGATCCTCAGCCCCACTGCATGCTGGGATCTATGGGGACTCTAGAAGCCAGGGCTGCCTGCGCTGGACCAGACTCAAATGTCCCCAGGTGTATCTTAGCACTGGCCTTTCTACAGGGACCAGGATAAGAGTCCTGGCTGGGTCTAATTCACAGGCATCAGAACCACCCAGGAAGGGGCCAGAAGTGGACCTCTACCCACATTGCACACTTCCGGGTCAGCAGGTCAAGACAGGAGCTGTGGGCCTGTTTTCTATAGTCAAATTAATTCCAGCTAAATAAAAATTTACGGGGAGGGGGACAGAGAACTGGGGTGCATCTCAGTGTGAAGGCCCTGGGCTTGATCCCTAGTACCCGAATGAAGAAATCCATTAATTAACTAACCTTGCCAAGTAGCCAAGGTCCTCAGTTCACTAGTGCTTGGGTCCTGTGGGGGCCAGGGCCTTGGAGTAGGGTTTAATATCCCCTGGAGAGTGGTCACCACACAGGGTGCCCCAATGAGGAGGGAGGAGCCCTAGCCCACTGCCACGCCCCACTTCTTCCCCATGGGAGGGAGGGGGCTCATTTTTCTAGTAGAGAGCTGGTAAGGAGGACGTTTAGGGCAGAGACCTCAGCTCTGTCCAGTCCAGCAGGAAATGGGGGAGGTCAGAGGCAGGGGCTCCTGGGGGCGGGAGGAGCCTCTGCTCGCTCTGAGCGTGGGAGTCTTGGAATAACAGTTGGTGGTGCGCAAGATGGTAAGACGCCGCCTAGGGATGAAGGACACGCATGCCTTACCCCAAAGCTCTCCCCAGACAGTGCTAGGACTAAGGGACATTTGTGTTGAGCACACAATTGAAGTAAACATCACCTCAGTCATCAAGGTAATATCGTACTGCATTTTTTTTTAAGTCAGAAACTTTCTAAATGGCAAAATATCAAAATTTAAATATGGCCAGCACATTTCCCCTACCTCGTACACCCAGGCCTGGCTGGCCACTCCCTAACGCCGGTCCCCGGGGCCAATAATATTAATTTATAAAACCAGGCTGGCCAGCAGCAGTGGGACATAGCCCAGCAGCTAGTTCTTTTTTTTTTTTTTTCTTTCTTTCTTTTATTGTGCGAAGATACTAACTCAATTGGCAGGATGTTGGCACCAGGTTAAATTTTGGAGCTGGCCTCTTTCTGTCCAGGTCATTTCAGTGGGCCTGTCTTGGCCGGAAACGTGTCACATGGAGAAGTTGCCGAGACCTCCTGGGACCCAGGTCAGGATGTGGGGTCCCCGCCCTGGGCGGCTCCGGGTCCCCCTCCCTCAGGTGGGGTGGGGGACTGTGGATTTGCAGAGAACTTTCCAGAGTCCATTGCTGCTGACGGAGCAAACCCTTCGCCAGGGGTTTCTGCATCAAAGTCTTTTCAACTTTAATGGCGTATGACATTTTTTGAGACAAAATACGGTTCGGCTAATCATATTTTAATAGCCCGACCTTTGCAAGCGGTCCGTCGTGCAGCATATATGGGGATATTTTAATTCCCTAGCTCTGATGAGCGGCAATCCAGCTAGGTATTCAGTTTCTCCGTTTATAAATTTCGCTCCCAGATGTCGGAGGCCCGCTGGTGGAGCAGCGCCGCACGCAGACCCGTGAGAGGTTGGGTGGCCTGGCGCGTTCCGCACCGCCTCTCCCGCGGCCCCGCATCCAATCAGTGCCCCACGCCCGCCAGGGCTGGGCCGGGATTGCCATAGAATACCTTCTCACTAAGCTGGCCTCTCCCGATGCAAATTCGGAGCAGATGTGGGAAAAGTGTGTCGTTTATTTCCAAGCGCAACAGCTATCAGGCCAAGCAGCCAGGAGGAGTGATTAGCAGGACCCTGGCCCCCCAGGGAGGGAGGTGACTGCAGAGGTGGCATTTAGGATGCCACAGCGGAAGGTGGACAGCAGGTGATGCTGCCCCTCACTCTGAGCATGGAGGCACCCAATCCTGTCCCAGCTGGAATCCAAGCCCTTAACCTTCACTGTCCAGGCGCCTCTCAATTTTGAGAGGCTGCGTGGTTTTCTGAGAGGCCAAGGAGTCATTGCTCCTGGCCACAATGGCCGAGTGACTTTAATGCTACAGTCAGCTAGAGCCCATGGGGCACAGAAGCGGGTAGACAGGGCCCAGGGGCCACACGCAGCCTTGGACGTTGCACCAACAATGGGCTGCGCTGGAGGGCATCTTTTCCAAGATGTTGCTCATAGAGCTTGCTGGTGCCTCAGTTTTTCTATACCAGGGAGGATACAGGCTGGCAGGTGCTCAGCCCCCCCGCCTTCGGTGGAAGTGGGGTACACCCTGCGCACCGGGACAGCATGGTGCCCTCGATTCAGACATCACTGAGGATGACAACTTGTGTGAAATGCATTCCTGGGGACCCAAGGAGGGCGCCAGTGACCCAGGTCAGGAGACCTTGGCCTGCCCCCGGCTCTCCTGCACCTTGGTGGCTCATGTCCATCTTTGACCCTCAGTTTCCCCTTCTACTGAAGGGGAATGCTGGACCCGGGAACTGCAAAGCCCCTTCTAGCTCTCAGGGCTCCCAGGCCCTCTAGCCCAGCTGAGGGTGGAAGGGAGGACAAGGACCTCGCCGCTGTCTGACCAGCAAAGAAAGGAATGTGAGAGCTTTCCTTGCGTTCTGAGGCTCCCAGTGGGCTTTAAGGAGCCACAGCTGTGATGTCACAGGGGTGCATGTGGGTGGCTCCTGCTGTCCCTCCTCGGCTCCTCAGTCTGGCAAGCTCAGGAGAGTCTCCCCTGCAAGGGTATGGTGTCATTGCCCCCCACGTCCCCACCCCCAGACTCTCCAACCCTTTCTCCCCCTCTCTCCCCATCATGACCAGCTCGCCCACCTGCTCCTGGGGAGCTCTGCAGCTAATTGGGCTGTAAAAGATGATCCTGCTGCACAGCTGTGTGCAGCGTTGCCCAGGGACAGGGCTGGAGGAGAGGCAGATTGCAGGGTGGGCGTATCTGTGACCTGGCCGGTGGCAGGGCCCATGGTGCAAGAGCTGCAGAGGGCGGTGGGATACTTAAGGACAGAGTCCAGTCTGTGGAAGCGCAGTGACCAGGGGCCCCTGGCTGCTGGGGTATCCCAACCCCTGGCCTCTTTGTGCCCTGACTCCTGGCTGGGTTCTGTGCTCATAGCTACCAGGGTCCTCATCACATGCCAGCCAGCTCCTGGGGGGCTGCACAGCACTGAGCCAAGGGCTCAGCCTGCTGGGTACATCACAATCCTCACCTGGCCAGCCACTCACTCAACGGAGCATCACTTACCTGCTGAGACTTTGCCAGTCCTGTCTCTTTGTGCTTAGCCCTAGGTACACACAGGCAAGTTTAGCAGTGTCTATGTGGGGGTATATGGCCCCCAGAAGTAAAACTACATTTCCCAGCATCCCTTGCAGCTAATTGAAAGCCATGTGATTATCTTCTAGCCAATGAGATGATGCCCAATATGACTGGTGTGGGGGGCATCTATTAACAAGCCCTATACAGTGGTCACCCAGTGGACCCCAACTGCCCTTCCCTCTGGGTGGTCCTGTACCTCAGGCTGGATTGCAAAGGTGGTGTCCCTGTGACCACAGGCAGAGGCCCAACGTGACAGAGCAGTGAGATACAGGAAGTTCTGTGTCTAAGGACATCGGGGATGGAGAAAGCCACGTGCTTCGTCAAAGCTGCCACAACTTTGGGTATCAGTTGCTTCTGGAAAGCTCTGTGGCAGTGACGGCACTGCACCTGGTGACCGCGTTCTGTCCGGACCCGCAGGGCACGCAGCGAGGGGCCATGACGGTGGGTGCCCTGCTGGGAGAGGGGCAGGGCGGGCAGGGCTGGAGGAGGGGCTCGCCAAGGACCTGGCACCCAGAGGACCGGCAGGGCTGGGTCCCGGGCAGCCTGAGGACGGAAGTGCTAACTTCCGATTCTCAGGACTAGTGCCAAGTGTGGGCTCCTTGGGACTCTGCACACACATCCAGGTGCAGTGGGCACCTGGGCCTCTCGGCTGAGGTCACGTGCCTCTCCTCAAAGCGCTCCCTCCTCCTGGGCTGCAGACTTTCCTTCTGACCTGAGTGGGAGCCTGGAGCCAGCAGGTAGAAAGGTCCCACAGCCCAGCCGGGGACTTCTTGGTGCCATCCTGCACTTGTCTCGGGGGAGCCGGTCACCAGGTCTCCATTCAAATACGGGAACCCATACTCCATCAGGATCGTCTTGCACTTGACTCCTGTGTTTGTACTGGTAAGTGTCCACAAAGTTGGGGCAAGGCTTCTCCGTGAACATGATCGCATGTGAGCAGGAAGCGTCGGTTTCCGGTCCGGGGCTGGTCCCGGGACTGTGTCCAGTGGTGACCAGGATCAAGCGGTTCTCTAGTATCTGTACCTTTTTCATTTGTGTGTTGTACCTCAAGAAGAAGTACAAGCTTGATATCCCAGCTACTCAGGAGGCTGAGGCAGGAGGATCGCAAGTTTGAGCCCAGCCTGAGCAACTGTCTCAAAACAGACATACATACATACATACATACATACATACATACATACATTGCTGGGGTTCCTCTGGCACAAAGAGTTTAGGAGGTTGAAATAATGAGGCACACTACCACACAACTCCTGGACAGCTGAAACGCAAGGCCCCGCCTGTCAGCATCAAAGCTGGTAAGGGCACGGGCCACGGGAACACGCCGGTGTGGAAAACTCACATCAAAGTAAGAGACGGGCAGTTTCTTATAAAATCAGGCTGGCTGTGGTGCATGCACTGTAATCCCAGCATTTGGGAGGCCGAGGCAGGAGGACTGCTCTAAGTGCAAGGTCAGCCCAAGCTACATTGTAAGTTCAGGCCCAGCCTGAACTACAGAGCAAGACCCTGCCATGTCCTTTCATATGATCTAGCAATCACATCCTAGGTCATTTGCCCAAATGAGCTGAAACCTTAGGTCCACGCATGCACAGATCGCACACGGATGTTCACTGCACCTGGGTCAGGTCAACGAAGGGCCCAGGCAAACCAAACACACCAGGAGCCGCTGGGGAGCTTCAAGTGTGAGTTTATGGCCCCCACGCCCCTGCACCTGGTAGCAGGTCTGGGTGCATGGCCCGGTTGTGGGGTGAACACGGCTTTTACACAGCTAAGCCAGCCTGAGGGTCAGGATTGGCAGAAGAGGACAAAGTCAGGTAGCCTGACAGCTCTGGAGAGACAGGTTCCCACTGGGGGTCAGGGCTTACACCAGCTGGCCAACTGCCAGGGCCATCGAGGTGTGATGCCGGGGCCTGAGAAGGGTGGTAAGGTGGGTCAGGTTGGAAAGGCAGGAATGGTCACCATGGCCAGGACGGAACGGGGATGTGGCTATTCCTCAGCCAGGGTCACACGTAGAAAGCCGAGATGTGTGTGTGGGAACAGCCAGGATGTTCAGTTCGGAAAGCCGTGGTCCTGCCGCACCCTGGGGCATCACTCTGTGGGGGGAGGGGGATACCCTCTCACTGCGCCCTCAGGCGCTCTCCGCTCTCACTACACCGCGGTGTGTAGCGAGGTCATTACGCACCTCACCAGGCGCAGATCAATGAAAACCCTGCACTTGTTTTCCAAATGCAGAAGACGTGAAATTTGCCACTTGAACTAAGTGCACAGTTCAACAACATTCACTACACTCGTCGTATTATGCAAATACCACCCCCTCACACAAGGGGCCACAACACCGTCACCCTACCTGTCCCAGCCTGTTAACTTCGCGCCCACACACCAGCTCTGTGGGTTTGATCTCCCCAGAGGCTCAGGTGAGTGCCACTGAATACCTCTGTCCTGCTGTGACCGTGGCCCAGTCTCACACAGCCATGAAGCAGGGATTTCAGTGCCTTTTCATGACTGAATAGTATTCCACCAAGTGGAGAGGCCACATCCAGCTGTTGGCAGACCTGGAGTGGCTAATTCTGCTGGAAGGCCATGAGGGGGACCATTGGACAGATGTTTTCAATTGCCTCGGGCTGATGCCTAGGAGAGGAATGCTGAATCCTACGGAAACTCTGCACTTAAAGCTTGTAGTATTTGAAACCCTGTTTATAAACCAGGGGGATTTGTCTGTAAATGCTGCCACATCTTTGCTCCTGGTCAGCTCCCTGCGGGTGAGCAGTCCAGGCAGGCGGTGGACTAGGCACATGCTGTTGGCCCCAGCTAATCCTCACACTAATGTCACAGGGACCATGGAGCCATCATCACCCCTGTAGTACAGATCGGAAAACCATCCTGCAGCTGCCTCTGGAGATGGGATCCTGCCCTCTTAGCCTGATTTAACTTTTTTTTTTTTCAGTACTGGGTGTTTAACCAGGGTATTCACACTGACCTACAAATCCAGATCATTTTTCATTTTTGATTTTAAGAGAGTGTCTCACTAAGTTGCCCAGGCTGGGCTTGAACTTGAGATCCTCCTGCCTCAGCCTTCCAAAATGCTGGGGTGACAAGCCTGCATCCCCATCCCCAGCGCAGCCAAACTTCCAAGCGTGGGCCCTTACCAGGGTGACAGACTCTGGTGACTTTGCACACTTCAAAGTGAGAATGAGGTGGGTGAGGGGTTCTGAGAACTCAGAAGGAGTGACACAGGGATCACATGACACGGTGACAGTCTGCTGCCTGGTGGAGGCCATGCTGTCCCCAACAGGAGCGTCTGGGAGCTGCATGTGCTGGGCACAGTCATATGTGGTCAGCTTCGGGGACGGGCTGACTTGCAAGTGGGTGGAGACTCGCGGAGATGTGCGGTTCCCACTGGCCGTGTGACACTGCCCAGCATCCAGGTACCCAGTCATCCTGCCCAAGGCCATCAGCCACCCCACATGGAGCTAGTGTCAGATCAGCTGGGTGCCAGGATGCAAGGTTCCGCTCTGTAAGGCCACAGCTGACTGTCAGCAGCCACCCAGAGAGGCTCAGAACGTGGCTCCCCAGCCTGGTCTCTAATCATGGGGCCACGACATACCAGTCTGTGGCGTGTTGAGAACCAGCTGCACAGCAGGAGGGGAATGTCAGGCCCACGTGCCACACTCCATCTAGATTTACGGCTGCTCCCTGGCACTCACACGACCCCCTGAGTGCTGCCTCCTGTCAGACCAGCTGCGGACGTCACTGACTTGCGTCCTGCTGGCTGGGAGCATGCTGAGGGCTCGGCACTGCCCCGAGCTGCACAACGATCTCCCTCCACATTAGAATGTCATCACTACAGAATGAACAGGGCACAAGAAAGGTAATGGGTTCAAATCTCTCCAAAATCCTCCCCAGGATCCTGGGGGGAAAGTGTCCTCTACAAACCCAGTCCCTCCTGCCTAAAAGGATGAAGATAGCTGCTTCAAGAAACTCCTGCGAATCACCAGTGACCGGTGTCCTATTGCCACCTAAAACCCACCTGGGTCAGCAGACAGTGGCTTCAGTGACCTCCAGGGTCCTGCAGTGGGGGCATGCAGTGGACCCCAGGCTCTACCTGAAGTATCCGTGCTGGAGGACAGCTTCCCCAAAGGCCTGGCTGGCAGGGCACTTGTGGGCAGCCACCTCAGCTGCATAAGGCTGTCATCGGGCCCTGTTACTCAGCAGGCTGGACGGCCTGACTGAGGCGTCCCTGGGCACGTTTCCTTCCCCCAAATGATTACATTACCTGCATATTTGACCATGAGTGATTATATCCCTGCTGGCTTCAGAGAACTCGCTTAGGGGAGGTATTTCCATTCTGGCAGAGTTTTAAAACCCCGGTTTTGCGGTGCGGGACAGTCCTCCCGCCAGCGACACACCATGCCCTCCATTCGCTCCTGCCATGGGGCGTCGGATGCCCCAGGAAGTATGCTCGTTTCTTTCTCAGCTGAGTTTTTCACTTAAAAATCAGGATGACACGGTTTATCTCCTGGAATCAGTAGCCCCAGCTGACGGGAACTTGACGACGAGTACCTCAAGTTGGTTATGGGGGTGGATCGTGATTTTTGACTTTGCAAAAGATAGCTTTGCCCCACAGCTCCATCACGTTAGGAAAGAACAATTTTCTCATTTAAGAAAAAAAACAGAACCCACCTGCCCTTTTATGGGCAAAGCCGTCCAGCACCATGCCACATGAAAGCAGCCCTGCCTGCGTCTGTGGCCGCCTGATTACAAGGACAAGATCTGTAATTAAAACTGGTTGAGTCGTGTGTATTTCTTTCAAAGTGAACCATCAGAATCACAGTCGTGACTCACTGTGGTCATAACAGGGATGCGACCTGATTTACCTCGGTGTTTGACCATCAAGGTCGAGATGCTGACCTCGGATGCGCAGGACACTGTGCCAGTGGGGAACCTGGCTCCATCCCTGAGGTGGCCCAGGGTCGGGAATGGCCCTGAGGCCTGCAGACCTGTCTGCCTGGCCCAGGTGGAGGCAGGAGCCAGGCTGCACAGGGCAGTGGGCATCCTCCGGGCATGCTGCGGGCCATGGCCTGGGAAGCCGGCTGCAGGGCAGGGGCCCACTGTGTGGATTCTGCCAGGACCCCCAGCCCCACAGGCCCCAGGGCAATGGGGGGTCACATGGCTTCTGGGAACCATGCCCAGCCCGGGAACAAGCTTTTGCCCGGATCCGAGCGAGGGCTGTCTGACTCGTTAGCGAAATTAGTGCTTAGCAATATTTTTGAGAATTCTGTGGTTGGGCGCTTTCTGTTTTTTCCTCTGCCAAAAAAAGCTTGCTAACTTCTTTGCTTCTCTGTTTGTTGCAGAGAAAAGCGAGGGGACTCCACATGGTTAGCACATTGCACGCTCAGAGTCCAGTGCTGGCACCATCCCGGGGCGGGCGCGGGAAGAGGGGCTCCATGGGCATCGCCTGTGCCACCTGACCCCGTAGCGCCTCCCTCCCCACCCCGGCACTGGCTGAAGGTGCCAAGTACATCTGCGCCCTTGACTTTCCTCAGCATGCAGCCCTATTCCAGGTCCCCAGGCCAGTCGCAAGGGTAAGAACTCTCATTTAATGAGTATGTACTATGAACCACATCCTTGTCTAAATGCCTCGTGGTCATCACTGCGTTGAACCTTCATGTGACTGGAGCCGGATGGCTGGAATTGAATCCCAGCTCTGCTGTGTGGCCTTGGGCAAGTTACTTAAACCTCTCTGTGCTTCAGAAACACAGATTAGGGAAAATGATGTGACTAATCTCATAGCATTGTTAAGGAGAGGTGAATGGGGCTGGGAAATGGCCAGCGCCCTCCAGCATGGGGATTCCTCGCCTGTGCCAGCAGGGTCACACTCTCGAGCCCCACCGCAGCAGCTCAGTGAGTTATAGTGTGACCTGCCTCAAAATTACACACGAAAACAGAAAAAACAAGGTAGAGACGGACCTCTGTGTGCAGGTGGGGGACCCAGGTGCAGGGAGCGGCCCTGCATGTGGCCTCTGTACATGAGCTTTTGTCCTCATGTGCAAGGGCACCAAACACCATGTGTCCTGGACACTGGGCTGGGCCCAAGGCCTCTGCGTGGGAGAAAGGAGAAGAGGGAGAGCCGATGTGCTGTGGTGCCCTTCACCGCTGCCCTCTGCCCCTCCTACAGAAAGGAGTGGCTGTGCCCGAATTGTTCCTGGCCAGGTAAGGGAGGCCCAGGAAGTAGGATGGGGAAGGTCAGCATTGCGTATCACAGCCAAATGCGTGCCCAGCTGAAGGACCGCCGTGGGCCCACACAAATCACGCTGGAATACTATGCAGCTGTCACAAAGAGCGAGGGAGCTGCTTCCATGCTGGTGGAAAAGAGCATCAAGATATGAGGCTCAAGCACAAAATCCAGATATTTAAATGTTTTTAATTACATGAAGAGACACAAGGCCGAGAGTCCCCATCGAAATCCTCCCCTGCACCTCGCACACACTCACGCTGTGGCTCCTGCCGCTTTCCCAGGCAGTTCTGGCTGCCGTCCCTGCTGAGCGTCTCTGTCCCCCGCCTCTGGGGCTGGGGCCAGTGCACACAGTTCATGCTCGTGGTCACTTGGTTCCGGGGAGGAGCCAGACGTCATGCAGGGCCGGACCCAGCGAGCACGTGGCTGAGGATGCGGCACCACGTGGGTATGAGGCTGCCTTCTGGTGGGAGGGCGCTCGCAGCAGCAGTCACTGTATTATTGATCCACCTCATGACGACCCACGTTTGCATATCATGAAGGGCACAGCCTGTCTCTAAGAAACACGCCCCACCTGGTGTGCTAGTTTCTACGCACGGGGAAGCACAAAACAGGATAGCATAACTGTCAGAGTGCTTGCCCAGCCCAGCAGGCACAGGGCCCTGGGTTTGATTCCCCAGCACCCCCTAAGCCAGAGTGGTGGCACATGCCTGTGATCCCAGCAGTCGGGAGGCTGAGGCAGGAGGATCGCCGTGAGTTTGAGGCCAGCCTGGGCTCCACAGGAGTTCAGGACCAGCCTGGACTACAGAGTGAGACCTATCTCTAAATAAATAAATAAAAATCTAAAAGGTGTATATAAAACAAATTTTGCACCAAGACCTGGGTACCCATCAAGGCTTATTAAGTAACTATGACAATTTCCAAAACTAAAAATGTCTGAAATCCAAATGCCTTGGTCAAATTGAGCATTTTGCATGAGGGAAACTCAATTTAAGTAAATAATTTTTAAAATATAATGAAACGAAATGTTATGATTTTTAAAATAAGATAAACCCACAGCCATTGAAGGCCTGGCGATGAAGGAGTGCACCTCTCAACCATCCAGAGTTCGCAGAGGAAAACAGGAAAAACCAAACGCGTTGGTGTGGACAGCGGTAGGTGCACAGCGTGTTCTTGTAGTCCATCGCATGCAGTGGAAGTGACCCTTAGGAATAGTTCAGGGGTTAAAGCACCTGTCTAGCAAGCATTAAGCACCCGAGTTCAATTCCCCAGCACCACATAAGCCGGGTGTGGTAGTGCATGCCTCTCATCTCAGCACTTGGGAGGCTGAGGCAGGAGGATTGCCATGAGTTTGAGGCCAGCCTGGGCTCCGTCTTGAGTTCAGGACCAGCCTGGGCTACAGAGCTGGACCCTGTCTCAAAAATAAACAAACAACAATAGTGAAAATATGAGCTCAAAGAAGAAACAAAATCCCAGGTTATGCTGTCAGCGCTGAGGCTGGTTCCACCTGCTTGGGGATCCGGCCCCTGCCCCTCCATATGGCCCCTTGGGCAGAGGGACGAAGCCCCCGGGGCCACACCTCCCACGGAGTGCCTCGGTTGACGCCACTGCTGGGTGCAGGTGGAGGAATGGGACTGGTCACTCCTATAAATGGGGAAGGAGGAAAGGTGGGACCAGGGACACTGTGTCCCCAACTCTGGCACGGCGGCTGCAGCGAGTGAGTGTCCTTGGATGGCCAAGAGCGCACGGGCCCATCTGTGAACGCAGACAAGGAGCCGGAACGGGGTTCCTGGCCCAAGGGGGCAGCCTCCCCTCCCGGCACCTGCCACAGGCCCGGCCCGCAGCCCCGCGCCGGCCACCGGGAGGGCAGCCTGCCTCCTGGTCTGGGAACCATTTCATTTTGTACATGAAGGTGGAAGTGGAAGCGGCCCATCTCTCCCAGGAGACGCCATAATCACCGAGTCACGTGGAATCACTTAGCCTCCAGGAGCGGAGGCCGCCACGGCTCCATTACACGGCCCGGGGCTGCTGAGAGCAATTACTTTAGATCCCCACGCTGGTCACACACCCGGCCCACTCGCCGCTAGACCTGCTGCCCCAGACTGGGCTGGACAGCGGCCTCTCGGGTCTGAAGGCGGTTCTGGCTTCGGCTCCTTGGCCCGGGTTGTCCCAGTCCACAGGAACGGGCTCCGTCTCCCAAGCCTGGCCAGCCGCCCCCAGCAGCGTCCTTCTGGGCATCCCCTCAAATCAGCCTCCACTCACAATCAGGCCCCACAACAACACGGCTTCCCACACCGGTCCCCGGCGCCGTTCTCACCTTTGTCCACAGCAAGTGATGCTTCTCCCGGCGCCCGCACCCCGGAGGAGGGCTGCCCCGTGGGGACCCGGGCGGGCGAAGCTCCTTGAGCTCCTTACAGGGCAGCCTTGCCCCAGCTACAGTGCCCAGAGTCAGCAATGAGCAGGACAGGTCCCGCCCGCCCAAATCCGCGGCCGTGAAAGGCCCCCTTTGTGGCGAGAGGGACCCTCACCACACAATGCTCTCTTGTCCCCGGGCCTCCTGAGCTGCCCGGGAGCCTCAGAAGGAAGGGAGCAATTTCACCGCGGTTTCCGTGGCGCGGGGGACTCGGTGGAGACTCACGTTCCCGGCCTGGCAGCTGCGTGGCTCCTCCCTCCGGCAGCTGTGGGATCACGGGAAGCAGGCTGGGTACCGGGCTGTGGCCACCGCCTCATGGCCCAGGGCGGGATGGGGTTGGGATGGCCAGGGCCAGGAGGCTTGCGTCTGGTGAGGCCAGTGCTAAACTGTCCATTTGGGGGAGCCTTGGGACCTGGCTCTGGGCACTGTGGGGTACAGCCCTTTACGCTGTGCGGAGCCCCAACTCTCAGAGAGCCAAGGGCACCGTCGGCTGTGCAAATGCCATTCGCAAGAAGGTCACCAGCTCTGCCAACCCCTTCACCTGATAGAGGCCGGCGACTTCCATGAGAATCGCTGCGGGCCAGGTGCTCATGCCAAGCCATGGCACAGTCCTGCAAGCCTAGCCCGGTGGCCCTCTGCAGGACAGTTGGAGGTTTTGAGGTCCCCAAAGACAGATACACCTGTAATCAGCGCGTCTGGCATCCAGGAAATTCCTCTCAGGCTTCCCCAGCGCATTTGGCCACAGTGGGCTCTCTAGGCACCCCAGACAGAGAGCCCCAGGAGGAGGGGTCCGCTCCTGGAAAGCTCCGTGGCCTCCCGAAGGGATTGGGGGACCATGGCTGAGGCCCCAGTCAGGTCAGCCCTGAGTCCAGCAAGGGGGTGACGGTGACGTTGTAGGACGTCATACACAGTGGGCTTAGGGGAACAGACTCTGGAGGCAGAGTTCAAAGCCCCGCTCCTGCACAACCAAGCCGCGTGACACTAAGCAAGTCACCTGACTCTGGGGCCCCGTTTTCCTCTCCTGTCACCCAGGCCTGTGCATCTGTCTGAAGGCTCCTGGTGCTGGCGCGGTGCCCAGCGTGGTCACTGAGGTCACTCTCTCGTGGCCCCTGCATCACCTGTAGCCGGGTTCTGCTCCAGTAAGGCTAAGCAGAGGACTTCCCAGGCAGGAGAGAGGCCGGCCAGCGGTCAGGGCTCTGACTTCTGGTCACCTTGACAAGCGCAGAATGTTGACAGAAACCTTGATGTGCCTGTCAGTTCCTCAGAAGAACCCTAGCAGGTGGGCCAAGCAGCTGAGCTGGCAACGGACGCCAGCCAGAGATGCCATCCTGCCCAGTGTGCAGAAGCCTGGCTGCGGGAAAGAGGGACACAGCCAAGCCATGGCCAGGCCTATGTGACGATGTTTCCTAGCCACAATTCCCCATGCTTGATTTAAGCCCTCATCTGAGCATGGCTATGCGGGTATTTGGAGGTATGGTGAACCTCTGCAGTCAGCTGGCTCCACAGAAATCAGATAATCCACAGCAGTGTGGGTGGGCTGTACCCAAACAGGTGGAGGCCCTAAGAGCCAGTCGGAGGTTCTTGGAGACAAAAGAAACTACCTGGGTTCCCACCTCTCTAGGGTCTCTGAGTACTCACCCTTCCTTCCTAAGGTCCCTGGATCCCCTGGGTTCCCACCTCCCTGGCTTCCCAGGTCCCTGGGTTCCCACATTCCTAGATTCCCACCTCCCTGGGTTCCCTCCCTCCCTGGGTTCCCTCCCTCCCTGGAATCCTTGAGCTCCCTGGGCTCCCATGCTCCCAGCCCACCTTGCACACACTAGACTTACCTGGCCTCTCAGCAGTGTGAACCAATACCCTGAAGTGAGTTGATCTCCCCACCTCTGTCCCCATCTCTCTCTCCACGTGAGGACACACCAAGAGGCACCATCCACGAGCAGCCAGAAGCAGCCAGTGCCTCCGTCTTGGGTTCCTGGGCCTCTGGAGCTGTGAGAACTGGCTCTTTCCTGTGAGACGGGGACATGGAGGAGCCAGCGGGCCCCCACCTAGGTGCTGGGTCATAGGACGTCTGATCCCGGCACCGCTGCCAGAAGACATTTGGCTAAGGGCACCCTTATTTTGAGCCTAAATTCAGTTCAGTCCCGTAGTTGCTGCCGTTCCTGCCTCTGGATCGGCGCAGGAAGCGTGGACTCTGCTTTGGGTGGTGACTTTCAACCCAACAGATTGACCCATTGGTGCACAGCAGCCAGTGGTCACAGCGTCCCTCCAACTGGTGCGCATTCGGACACATCCCCGTGGACATGACGGGGCCACAGAGGGCTGCGCAGGCTGTGGAGGTCGCCGCAGGGCCAGGCCTGCTGGAGCTTGTCCCGGGGAAGCACTGACCATTGGAACTCCATGCCCTGTGTCCTCTGGAGACCTAGTTAGGCCAGCGAGGGCATTGTTCTAGCTGTGTAATGTTCCCAGCGTGACGGTCCTAGCCCTTGCGCTAGATCTCAGGATGCCATTTGTGCCATGTCCGGGTCTGGCTCCTGAACTTGTTCTGTGTCCTCAAACGGCTCTTGCCCTCCGGTTGCCTGGTGCTTGTTTCCCGCTAGGCAGACACGCGGTGTGGGAAGAGGGCTTTAGCGATGTGGTGAGGGTGTGGCCACTTCATCATCCTGTGGGCAGTCATGAGCCTGCGTCCTGGACTGGGGGTTCCCCCTGGGGGTGTCTCCGGTCCTTGTCCTTGTATCTACACCCCACCCTCACCCCATTCCGGCAGGCCAGGATGCGGGAGGCCTAGAATTGGTACTGTCCTTTCCACCGCCAGTTGACCCAGGAAGAGCAGACTGTGCCAAAGGCAGGCTTGTGAGGGAGGACCCCGGCCAGGGTGCCGGGCCTCCCCAGGACCCACTGCAAGGTCCTTGTCCAACTCTTGGGGAGGAAACTTGCAGGGTGGGAGGGGGTGAGAATGACGTGGGGCCCTGGGCATGTGGGCAGGCAGAAGGGATGCTCTTGGCCTAGCTGAGAGTAGGGTGCCTGCTGTCTGGATCCCTGGGGAATTTTCAAAGCCAATTGTGGGGAGCTGTGTGCCCCCCACAGAAGGTCTTGGGGCTCTGGGATGTGTCCCAGGTCTCAGGACACAGGTATGTCACTGGGGCTGTGATAGGGCTTGTCCCTCTGACTTGCACGTCGGAGGCTTGGTCCTGAGGGCAGCGGGCGGAGGAGGAAGTCAGGTCTCAGGGGGCAGGAGTGGTCTAGTGGGAGGCAGCATGTCCTCAGAAGGGGGTATGCACACCTGGCTACACCCTTCTTCTGACTTCCTGTCCCAAAGTCTTTGCTGGCAGCCTTGTGACAGCTGGGGCAGGGGTGGGGTGGACTTGGGCAGAGGTCAAACAAATAGATCATGGGCTCCCAGACTCCAAACTGTGAGCTACACAACCTGCTTTCTTTATGAATTACCCAGCCCCTGGTACTTTGTTATAGCCACAGAAATCACAGCACGACAGGTCTCGAGGGTGGAGTTCTACCTCAGAGGTGGGGGCTCTCGCCTGCAGCAGGGTCCCAGGGGGTGGGGGCGGCCAAGCCACCCTGAGGCACTCAGCAGGGAGTGACCGGTGGCCTGGAAGCTGCTCGCCGCGGTGCATTTCCCAGAAGGCCCCACTCCCATTCCTCCAAAGAGAAATCCCAAACCCAGCAGCACCCGCCACACATGCCCTTTCCCCAGCCCAGCCCTGCCTCCACGCCCGTGGGACATGTGTGCGGGGAGCCCTGGCTGTTTGTGCTTAGGCTTTCCTGTTTTTGGCGGCCACGCTGTGTGTCGTCGACAGGAGTGGAAGGATTGGGGGCAGTGGGGTGTGGTACGTAAAATGCTTGAAGAAAATCGGATCATTCTGAACACAACTGAATGAATTTTATTTAACAAATACATACATGTACTATTCATGTATGGAAAATTAGGTACAGAAAACTGCTCAGCTTCCTGAGGCCACCATAACCATACCATCACTAACCAGGTTAACGGAAACAACATAAATCTATTTTCTTTGCATTCTAGAGGCCAGAAGTCTGCAAGGTGGCCATGGGGCTGGTCGTCCCCAGGCTCTGGGGACAGTACTCCTGCCACCTTCTGCCCCAGGGGCCGCCACACTACCCAGTGTCTATGGCCCCCAGTGTCCATGGCTCCCAGTTCCATGGCCCCAGTGTCCATGGCCGCCAGTGTCCATGGCCCCTAGTATCTGTGGCTCCCAGGTCTGCAGCCCCCAGTTCCATGGCTCCCAGTGTTCACGGCCCCCAGTGTCCACAGCTCCTGGTGTCCGTGGATCCCCAGCACATGTGGCTTCTCAGCTGTACTGCTCCCGCTCTTTCTTGTCACGGGGCCACTGCTCTGTGTCTGGTTCTACTGTATCTTTTGAGCTTTTGTTTCTTTTGCTCATTCTTGCCTAAATTGGGTGAAAAGCCAGGATGAAAGATCTGCCCTGTCCTGTGATGTAGGGTCACCTTGGCCATGCCTCAGCCTGCTCCACAGGGTCTGGCCCATTTGCCAGTGGGCAGCAACTCAGCCCACGGGGGGTGGCCCTCCCCCTCCTGGGGCAAGACAGAGTGGCGTCCGCATAGCTGGCTGCCTTCCCAAGAGTGTGTATGTGAAGGAAGAATCTGTCCGCCAAGAGCCACAGTGGATGTGGGGCAGCCTCCCCAACCTGGAGGCAGAGCTCTGTCCTGGTCTCCTGGTCCTTGTACAGATGAGTTTCTGCTACTCAGGGCGTCTCCGGTCACTGCGGCCTGGGACCCCTCTCTGTGACACAGTGTGTTTCCTACAGCACAGTACCAGGCCTCCTGGGTCCCCGGTCCCCGCCAACGGGTGCACTTGCTCGTGTGGGGATGCCCGGTGTGCCTTCCTGCTGGGCCACCACACACTGGGCTTTCCAAAGCAGAGTGTGTCAGGCTCCATGGCATAGGCCTATCTTCCCAGCATTCTGTGGGGCTGATCCCTGCCCGGGTTGATCCCCAGTACCATGTACACACACGTGCACACACACACACACTCACATACAATGTGTCCTCGGTGACATCTCCAAGCTGAGCAGGCGGTCTGCACACACTCAGGGCCACCTCCAGTAGAAACTTATGGACATACCCCTGAAAAGGCATGTCCTGGGACCATCCCAGCAGCACAGCTGGTGACAGTCTCAATCTGAAATCAGGGGTGCCCCCTGCAGGACAGGGGTCAATGGCCCAAGTCACATGGTACTGGGAGGCTTCAGGGACACTGCGTAGTGGCCTGAATACACCAGGATGAAGGAGTTCTGGCCACCCATAGCCACCTGCAGGGTCTCAGCCATGTAGGGAGGAAGGACGCTGGCACATGGCTTTCCCCAGCAGGCAGGGATGTCCCCGCAGCTCCAAGCTGGAAGACGGGGCACCCATGGGGAAGGGGCAGCAGTGGGGGAGGGCGCCTGCCGTGTCTGCCCGAGGGGACGCAGCTTGATCCGCTCGTTGCTCTCTGAACATGTTTGCTTTGAGCCCATCATCATGTTGATTTAGGGACTTCCAAAATCATATTTCAATAAAAAGTTTATGTTAGAAATGTCAGTCAGATTTTTCTAGCTGTCTACAGCCGTGAGACAGATCACACGGACACAGAGGCCTCCGTGCTGCCTTTACCATTTCTCGCAGATTCTGGGGGTTCACGTGACAGGGTTGGGCAGGCTGCGGTTCAGGGTCTCCACGGTCAGTGGGCAGGGGTGCAGCTGCACAAAGGTCCCCCAAAGCTTCTTCTCTCTCCCTCCTGAATAGGGGTGCAGGGCAGCTTCGCCAGGCAGTAGGGACCCCAGGGCATGAGTCCTGCATGAGGCAGCAGGAGCCACCACCTCGCCTGCCTGACCCGGAAGCCCCCGGCGTCTGTGGACACTCTGTGCGCCGAGGCCCTCAGGCCTGGGGTACTGCCTGACAGGGACACCAGGGGGAAGAGTGGCAGGGAATTTGCGCTACCTCAGCCTGGGTGCGCTTCTGAGGGCACTTGCCTCTGTTGGAAGCCATCCTTCTTGTTGCCCCGTCCTCCCATCCTGCGAGCCCCCGCCAGCAGCATGCCCGCTCAGGTTAACCGCTGCACAGCACCAGGGCTGAGGTAGCACCCGCTGATGGGCAGAAGGGAGAGCGGCAGGTGGGCTGATGGCACCACCCAGAACAAGTTCGTCCTTCCAACTCTGGCGCCGGGGCTGGGGGACCGACTAGAGACAGGGAGCCGAGGCCATTCCCTCCACGCTGACGGCCGAGAGGAGGCGCCTGTGCATCACCTGTCTTCTTGTTCCACAAACCAAAGGGATTGCATTTTCCAAGTTAGAGCCCAGCGTGGGCAACTCAGCAAGACCCTGTCTCAAAATTTTAAAAACATAAAATGAGCAGGGATGTTGTTCAGAGTGAAGGCCCAGGATTCTATTCCCAGTATCACACACACACACACACACACACACACACACACACACACACACACACACAAAGGATAATTATATTTTCAATCCTGAAAAAAAATAAAACATCCAACAGTAAGGAAAATAGTATTCATTCCCCAAACTACATGAACCCATGCCCAGGTCCAACTCCACCCCAGAACTCTCCCCCATTCTTCCCACCATGTCACCAACCCCACGGCTACCCAGCGGAGGTTCCCCCACACCTGCATAGCATGCACATCTTTGAGGCCAAGCCCAAGGCGGGCTTAGAGAGTCATACAGTTATTGGTCAAGTTTGACATTTTGTTATCTAAAATTGTCTTTGAATTTAAGTCACCTCACAATTCTTGTTTGGAAAAGCACCTTAGAAGGGACAGTTGCTCCGATGGCTCACAGACCAAGGCCGGAACACAGCATGAGCTGGGCCCGGTAGGTGCAGGCCTGTCATCTCAGCACTGTGGGAGCCCGAGACAGGAGGATCCTGAGTTTTGAGCCCAGCCTGGGTAACTTAGCAACTTACAGAGATCCTGTCTCAAAAACAAACCGAACCAAAAAAAAAAAAAAAAAAAAAAAAAAAAATCTGGGATCTGGCGGTGTAGCTCAGTGTGAAGGCCCTGGCCTCAATCCCAGATGACAAGTGAGAATGTGTACTATCCCTTTTGAAAGTCCATGACAAGCATTTCTGAAGTCACCGTGGCAGCTCAGAAGCCACCCAGTCACCCAGATGCCACATACACATGAGGTTCTCAGTTTAATCCCTCCTTGCCCCAGCCCAGCCTCCCGTGAGCCTTTGCTCTGGATCCCTTGTTTGGTATCACAGTGGTTTGTGACCAGGGGCCCTGAAAGACCTGCTCTGGAGCTGGGCCCCTGTGTGGGGTCCCCACATCACCACTCACCTTGGTGGAACCGTGGGCAAGTGTCCACCTCCCTGGTCCTTCCTGTCCTCATCTGTCACACTGCACTGGGGACTAAAGATGGCTGACACACTACTCAGCCTGAAATCTAACATTCCGAAAGTGGGCCACCAACACGGCTGTCCCTGCCACCAGGACCCCGTCCAACTAAAGCCCAAGGCAGTCCTGGGCACCGTGGTCCTGTGGGTCAGCTGTAGGACTTGGTGCCGAACAGGGACTGCCACCCACAGGCTGCCCCCAGAGGGCACAGGTGGTCCACACGCCTGGTCCTGATGGAGCTCCTTCCATCTCCTCTGCCTTGAGCCCCACATCAGGGGCGCATTCGGTCTCACTGGAAGGGGACGAAAGCAGGGAAGAACCCTTCCAAACAGGAAGGGCGACGTTTAGGTAAGACGCACAGGTTGGAGGCCTTGAAGGACACAATCGGAGTACTGTGCCTATGGCCTCTTGGTTGGAGCAGCCGGCTCGCGGGACAGTAAACAAGCGTCTCATGAAATAGAAGTCTTGGGTAGCAGATTCTCTCGCCGTGAGTAACAGGCTGTGCGCTTCCAAGAGTCTATGTCACGCTAAATGCATCTGGTAATCCTGGACCGGAGACCCTCCCAGCATGCATACCACCCAAGCGGTGGCAAGAGCCCACCCCTACACCCTGGCGCCTGTTTCTGGATGACCCGCCGCTGGCCAGGGTGGGCGTCGGATGTGCACACAGGTGTCGCCTCATAGGTACACAGTATGGGGGCCATGGCCGCCTGTCCCACCCTTTTCTCTCCTGACCCTTGGAGCTCCTCCGTTACACTGGGTTCAGCTGCATAAACCGAAGCCCCTGCTACCACCCTCTTCCCTTCCTCCTCCCCCTCCTCCTTTTGTGGCTCTGGGATCAAGCCTACCACCTTCTAACATTGAGCTACATCCCAGCCCACTTTTATTTTGTGTTTTTGAGACTAGGTCTCACTAAGTTGCTCAAACTTGCCATCTTCCCGCCTCAGCCTCCCAGAGGGCTGGGCTTGCAGGTCTGCGCAAAGTCTTCAATGCACACGGTCCTTTATAGCTGCATTGGTGCACCAGCCAGTGCACCCTGCTGCACAGCTGAGAGGCTGCGGTCATGACTAAACCTGCTGAGCTCCTCACTGTGTCCCTGCCCTGGCCACTGAGCCACCACCAGAAAGGTGGCTCCCAGGTCACCTGGCAGTGAATCCCACAATCAGATCTTTAACCACCAAATGGCACAGCCACCACCCATGGCTGTGGAGAAGTGACGGGGTCATTTTTTTAACCTCGCTGATCGTGAGTTCCCGCCTTCCAGATGGGGACAATAACATCCGTGGCTCTGAGAGGGTCATACCCCAGACGGTCAGAGGCCGAAGGCTGGCCTTGAAAGAGCTGGCATGGTCCTCTCGCATTTCTCAGAGAGCAAGCTGCGTGGCCTGGGTCACACAGAGCTTCTTCCTCTTGGAGCCACAAACAACCTTAGAAATGGCCATGGTGTGCAAGGGGTGTGGGGCTGACCACCTCCCAAGGACTGACCTCAAGGGCCCCCCCCCCCCCCGCCTTCACTGGGTGCCGGAGGAGGGGCTGCGGCCACTCCTGGTGGCAAGGCTGCTCCCAGAAGACAGCGTGGTCCGGGTATCTCTGGGCAGGATGTCTGTGGGTAGGGCTGGAAGCAGCTTGTCCTGTCTCTCGGGCAGCCACGTAGTGGGGAACCAGCCCAGCCAGGCCCTGGCTCCACTGTCCTCTGAGACACAGGTGCGTGGGGAGGGGGAGGGCTCCTTGGCCCAGAGGAAAATCTCCACCCTATATGCCGTCTGGCTGGGTCCTAGGGCAATTATTCAGGCCAGAGACTCCCTGCTGTGGTTTGTTTAAATATGTGTAGCCTGTGGGTCTCCTGGCCAATTCCCCAGAGACAAAACCGCACCCCCCCCCATGTAGGTATGTAGGTAACCCTGATCCCCAGCACCGCAGGCGCAGGCCCGTCTGGACGCTGGGATTCCACTGAGGCTGCCAGACCTCTCCCCATCCCAGGATGGCAGGAAGGGAGGTGGTGGTGGGTGTGTGACCCGAGGGAGGACGGTGAAGCACCTGTTGGCGAGCCTGCCATCTGGAGGCCTGTACACTGGGCTCAGCCAGGGAGGGTGTTACCCTCGCTGGGGCATGGCTAGTGACCAGGGCAGGCCAGAGCCTGTCCAGCCTGGGCTGCAGGTCACCCTCACCTCATTCTTTATTAGTACATTCATTCCGGCAGCCTTTTCCTGCCCTAGTCCTCCTGAGTCTGGGGTGATGGGAGGGAGCTGGGGAGGGACCGGCACCCGCCACCGGCCAGGCAAGCACTGCACCAGGAGGCCACGCTCATGCCCACCTCCGTCCTTTTTGGCATTTCTCCTGTCAGGGTGAGCACCGAACAGGGCGGCCTCCACACCCAGGTCTAGTTTCACTCTCCTAAGCTCCCGGGGAGCAGGTATGACCTCACCCCAGTTCCCAGGATCCCACCCAGCTCCAGCCTGGCCCCGGCCCTGCACTCTGTGCGGGGACCAGGAGAGTCTCCAGCCTCGGGGGTCCCACACTGGCCTCAAAAGTGCCCAGGGCTCCACACCAACGCTGGTTCTTCCTCGGTGCCCCCTTCGCACCCAGCTCAGTGGTGAGTGAGGCTGTGCGCCCTCAGGCGCGCAGACGCAGCTGGAAAGCGCCCTGCGAGAGAGCACTGCTGGTCCTGCAAGGTCGCCTGGAAGGCCGAGCCTGTACTTAGCTCTCCATAGTAAATAACAGCTCTGGTTTCTGCTAAAAGGATTCATTCCCAGAACACAATAATTTTCATCCCCTCATCGCTACAACCCGTGGTTTATGGCTAAATATACGCCGTAATGAGCCGCTGGCCCCTTCGCGTCTTGGGGAGATATTTGACCTCAAGTTTAATGGCAGGATGGAATGAAGGGCTTAGGCGGCCGGCAGCAAGTTCAGGGCCGGCATCTGGTCCCTGCTGCCCAGGGAAAGTGGCGGGAACAGAGAAGGGGGCGCCAAGGGGCTGCGGTACTAGGCCAGGGCTGATCCTGGAATCCTCCAGTGCAGATGGATTCGGGCAGCCCCTGGCCCTTGCAGGGAGCCCCGCAGGTGTCCTTCCTTTTCACCGGATTCTCTGCTTCCTCAAGTACCCCTTATGTTCCCCTCCACCCCCCAAGAAAAAACAAGCCTGAACCCCCCAGGCCAGGCTATCTCCAGGAGCTCAGCCTCTGGGAGGCAAGGGGGCCCGTCTGTCACAGCCGCGTCCGCCCTGAGGCATGAGGCGCCCCCAGCACAGATCTCCACCCGGCAGGCCACCAGAGCGCCTAGGCAAGGGGGATGGCTGAATGTAGGCCCCTTAGAGATGGACTGTGAGCTCACCCACAAAGCACAGAGCGGAGCTGGGCCGCTCCACAAAGCCGCGATGCGCTGGGTCTCCCACCTCTGGGACCCCGGCGGTTCCGCACCAAACACAGGAGCAGACAGCCCTGCGACCCTCGCGGCTGGTGGCAGGGGAGGACAGACACTCCGAGGTGCAGGGGTGCAGAGCCCCCAGCCGCACCCTGCTCTCGGATTCTTCCACACTGCTCAGCGTCAAGGCTGTGAAACTCGTCGTGAGTGTCAGCAGCTCTGACAAATAACAGCGCGTTGAAAGAAGGGCTTGATGAGGCGACCAAGGCGCGCTTTGTTCTGCCCCATGGTTCCCAATCGGCAGGAGCGCACCAGGGACTCGCCACCGAGGTCAGCTGAGGGCTGCCAGTCCTCAAATGCAACTGCACACCTAGTCTCCCACCTCCCACCCCAAGATCTTCTGATCGCCGCTTAGAAACCCCTCTGTCGAAGCCCACTCTCGGACTCCTGCACACAGCTGCCCTAGTGGACTTCTCCCCACAGAGAAGGGACGGGGACGGCGCTCACAGGCAGGGCAAACGTTTGGCACTAGTGGAGGAATAACCCCTGTTTCATGTCCCCTAGGAAATTTCACTTCTCAGCCCACAAGCATTCATAGTCGTGGCCACCAGGGCCAGGGAGCAGCCCAGGTACAGGGCCTGGCCCGAGCCAGGGCCTGACCCCAGCCGAAGCCACCCCAGGCCAGGCGGGCCAAGTGCTGCTTCCTGAGGGCCAAGCAAGGCTTTAAACCCAGATGAACTGGATGGGCCCAGGGGGGTTCAGGTCTCCGCCTCCACTCACAGACGGTCTGCTAGGTTGGAAACCAGAGCCCAGCCGAGGGACGGGGCAGCAAGCAGCACCCACGTTCGTAGAATGTGGAGAAGGGCGGCAGAAGGGGACGGGGTGACACCCCAGCCCCACAGCCTCTAGAAGGAGGTCGGGCCAGGCCCTGCACGGTTCACTGGGCAGGTGCCCGCCCGAGTCCGCTCTCAGTCCCTGGACCTGGTGTCTGGAAAGGGGCTATGGCCTTGCAGGGCGCAGCAGGTTTCATAGCTCTGGTCCAGGTGACAACAGTGAGACAGCCTCAGCTCCTTCAAGGCTGCAGCCGGGCACCGTCCTGTCTCAGCCTCTCATGCCAACGCTAACCATGTATCGTAACAGAAGAGCAGGCAAAGCCACAGCCCAGCCAGCCGCATCTTGGTGAGCAAAGAAAAAGAGGGTGGTGGGAAAGAGGTAGGAAACGAGTCCTCCCGCCGGGAGCTGCGGGCGCCCGCTAGCCTTCTCAAGGGGGAAAGCATCTGGGGCTGGAAAACAAATATCAAAGTTTAGCTAATTATACTCTAAAAAAGAACCGGAGGAGGAGAGGCAGAGGCCGCGCGTGGAGGGCAAAGGCAGAGTTCTACCCGCTTGGCGAGATGTTGGGGTGCCGATTTCTGTGGAGGGGGATGGCTGCGGAACACTGAACTCCTGGTTTGTGGGTGAGGGGTGCAGGGGTCTCACCGGTGCCGGCAGGAGGAGGGGTCTGCGGAAGGTCTCCGGGCTGGGAGGTCGCCCGCCCCCTGCACGGCCTGGGGACACGAGCTCCCCGGCGATCAGCGGCCTGTTTGTAATTCCACCCCTTTTTCATTAACATAAACACCACTTGAACAAAAATATACATGGCCACCTACTGCGCCAGGGGGAGACGGGCCTGCACCCACCGCCCTTGCTCGCCAGCCGCGGCTCCATGCCTCCCCAGGCGGGTGGCGTCCCTGGGCCACGGTACGGGCCACGGGTCCACCCTGCCGGCTGCTGCGTCAGCCTGCAGGGGCTTTGAAGCAGCGGGCCTCCGCTCTCAGATGGCGCGCGGGGCTCAGCCGCCCGCGGCCAGCCCCTCTCAGAGGTGCCGAGTTGTCAAGGCAAATTCTACTTAAGCCACTTGTTGATAAAGCCCGGGGGCAAATTGGCTCCTCGCTACCTGCGCCTGTGCAGCCTGGCCCTAACTGCAGCGGCCTCAAGCAGTGAGCTAATTGATTGGAAGCGGTGTGGTCTCCTTTCTACGGGACGCCTGGCCACCGAGGGACTGGGGACAGTGAGGCAGCCCGAGATCCTGCGCCTAGGGAGAGGACTTTACTGGAGCAGAGCCCTGGTTGGGAGGCGGACAAGGGGACAGCAGTGGCCACCTAGAGACCCCTGTGCTGCCACTATTATCCACCTGGTCCCTCAGGCCACAGCGACCCGGGTCTTCTGCACAGCCCCCTCTACTCCCTACTGCTCCCCACCACAGGAGTTTTGGAGGGGGCCGTAGGGACGATCAGCCAGCCCCACCTAAGGGCTCGGACCCGGTTCCTCCAGTACACCACAGACGGCGGCGGTGTCGCACACAGCCCAGGCCCCATGCGGTTGGAAATGGCTAAGTGGTGACCTTCTGCTGCTGTCCCGTGACTTCGTCTTAAAATTATTTTCCAGGACGGTCCCCGGTCCCCAGGAATCTCCTACCCAAAGAGCATTCATAGATTTTGCAGGGACAAAAGAAAATAGGTTCCAGGGCATCCACACCCCCAGACACTGAACGGATTCTGAACCAGGAGGCGGCGAAGGTCACCGCCTCTTAGAGACCAGGTGGTGCCCCTTGACCCCTCCAGGAGAAAGAGCAGGTGGCTCAGTGTCCAGGGCTGGGTGCTCTTACCGTGGCCAAGGGAGCATCCAGGCTGCAGACACACGTGGAGTGGAGTCGGCTCCAGGACCGGTGCCTCCCCTTGGGCCCCTCCACCCAGCGTCCTCCCCATGCCCAGCTCCGGAGCCCCACCGCCACCGCTGCCAGGCCTCCCAGGTGAGCGAAAGACCCTTCGGCAGCCGGAGAAGTTTCTGGATTTGCAGGCGCGTGGGTGAGCCCCAATCCTGGGCTGGGGGGTAAAATAAACACGGAGTAGGACCGTGATGAGGCCAAGTCACGGCTTAAACGATCGCTCAGCCTCCACGCCACGGCTGGGGCAGCAGCTCCTGCCGCCACCCCGCGCCCCAGCCGTGCACGCTCTGCTGGACCCGGGTGTGGGGTCACCGCCTCAGCCGAAGGACGCGCCACCCTGGAGGGCATCGGGCTTCTTCAAAAGGAGGGAGAGAGGGAGGTAAGAAAGGAAGGGGAGAGAGAGAGAGGGAGGGAGAGAGGGAGAGAGAGAGAGAGAGAGAGAGAGAAGCAGGTGGGCGGCGGTGGCAGCCTCCCCAGTGATTTCGGGCAGAAAATCTTCCTCCCCCCCCCAAAAAAAAAGACCGCAGTGTCGGTAGCGGAGGTGGAGAGGTGGGTGAGGCCGCTTTCTCTCCCACAAAAGAGCAAATTCGATTCCTAATTAAGTTCATTTTCACGGTGAATTAAATGGGTCTCAGCCCACTTTGGAGGGGGAGGAGGATGAGGAGGACGACAGGGACATGGGGAACAGGGGACACTTGGGCTGCTGTGAGAGAAACGCCAGTTCACTCCCAGCCCCAGAGAAAGGGAGGCGGAGAGGCGGATCTGACCCGAGGCAGGGAGCGAAACACTGAAAATAATTTGGAATTCAGTTCGTACTGTCAAAAAAATAGTCAATCTTAACATCTTCGTGCATCTGGTACAGATTTTTGTTTGCAGATAATTAATTGCTAACTGCAATTTTTAAGAAATTCTGCCCAGATCAAGGACCCAGCGGTGCTGGGCTAACCGCGAGAACCTGAGGGAAAACCTGGCGCGCCACCGTCGCTGCGCCAAACCCTCGAGAAGACCCTCCAGAAGCGGCGCTGGGCGGACTGTGGAAGGTGGTATGGGATCCATCGGCTGGGAAAACGCGTATTTCGAAATAAAGGGACGAACAAGTTTGTGCGGCTACATTGCGTCTGCCGCTCTTTTCAATTGTTAATTTCTTCGGGGTCTGAAAGATGCCACTGCTCCGGGTAACGGGATGGTCCTTGCCTGGGCGCAGATCCTCAGAGAAGGGGACCGGGCATTTTACTTATTTAAATTATTTCGAATCAGGGCCTTTGCACTCAGTTAGATCCCCGGTACATTTGCATGTTTTTTTTTTTTAATGGTTATCCAGGTTGGCTAGAACTTAAGATCCTCCTATCTCAGACTCCTGAGTTCCAAAAATCTCCCTGCATTGAGGCTCAAGGCTTTGGACAGGGTAGAGCGCTGTGCTTGGTTGGCAAACTGGGGCACCCCACCCTTTCGCAAAATTCCTCCCCGGGTCTGGGGACTGCTTCCAGAGGGGTCAGTTGGGAGGGAACCCAGGAGCACTAACCAGCAAGAGCCTGGTTACAGACTTCCCCTGGGCACCTGGGGAGGGTTGTCCCCAGTGGAGTCCTGTCCCGGCGGCGGCGGCTGCAACTCACAAGTACGGCCAGAAGATTAAGCCTGGCCTGTCCACCCCCAGCCTCCCTGGCTTTCTCAGAAACCGGGCAGCAGGGAGCCAGAAGCCGGAGAGGGAACTGGGGGGCCTCCCCAGGGCTCCGATCCTGCCCCCACCCCTTCTGCTGGGTCTCAGAGCACCAGGCTGCCTTTTTGTTATGGGGTGGGGGGCAGATGGGGCCTGGAAGCCCACCTAGCCCACTAAGCAGAGTGTAAGGACACAGAGGGTCCCTCCTTCTTCCCAGCCCTGCTCCACCGGGATCTCGGCCTTCACCCTTTCCAAAGCGAGAGAGGGAAGTGCCCTAAGGGCTCCAGAGCAAAACACCACGGGACGGCAGGTGCTGGAGTCCTCAGAGAACAGTGGCCTGCTCCTTTGGTCTTCACAGAGTCCCTGGGGTGTCCCTGCTATTATTCTTGTGGGCATGCAAAACAGGAAAGGGGCTCAGAGAGGTCAAGAAGATACCCAGAAGGCACACAGCGAAAGAGCCAAGGTAGCCGGCTGCAGATGCCCAGTCAGGAGGGTAGGGGTCGTGAGGGGCGGGACTTGAGGTGGTCACTTCTTAGAAAGCATCGTCTTTCCCGTGTTGGGAGGTAGCTCTGAGCTCTCCCCAGGGAGAAGGGCCCTGGCCAAGGTCACAGGGAAGCCCCAGATGCCTACTGATTCCACCAGAGATATGAAATCCCCTCTTCCAGCTCCTCAAATGCCATGCTAGGGAGGGGGCTCTGTACTAAGACGTAACAGCCCCAGCTGCCCAGAGGAGAGGAGCTGCCCTTTTCTACTTGCAATTGAGCCACACAAGGCCCAGAAAGGTAAAGCTCCTTGTCCTGGGCCACACAGCACTGGAGCCAAGGCATGGCCCCAGAGCCCAGGCTCCTAATCGTTCACGGTCGGTCGTTTGTTTGTTTAACAATTTCGCTATGGTCTGAGTTTAACACACCCACCCAGGCCTTCCCCGCAGCCCCGCCAGCTCTGCAATGGCCACTGATCTTACTCAGGCGCAAAAAAGGGAAACGGAGGCACCAGAGGCTGCAGAGCCAAGGTTCAGTGCCTTGGGGAAGCAGAGAGCTGCGGCTCCTCCTGGGCTGGAGGGAGCGCTGAGTCAGGGCACGGCCTGGGTGCAGACCCTGGGACCCGCCCCCGGCTGTGTCCGGGAGCCGGCAGCCCCCACCCGGCTCAGGCGGCTCAGGCGCTGGGGAAGCCACTTTCTCGGGCTCTGAGTCCTGACAACTGGCACCCCTATCTCTCTCCCTGGGAGAGGGTCTCCCTGTGTCTGTGCCGCCTGTCTTCTGAGAGCACCTGCCGAGTTCCCTACAGCAGACTTCCCTTCTCTCTGGATTCCCTCGCCCTGTGCCACCCTCGCCATGCCCAGTCCATCTGCACAGGGTCCCTGGAGCCCCAGAGCGCTGACCCGGCTGGGACAAAAGGGCCCCCATCCGGACCCTGGGGAGTCCTTGGGAAGAGGGAGGCACCCCTTTCCCTCCTCCAGCTGTGGGGGTGAGGGATAGCGGTAGCCTGGGGCAGCGAAAGCCCCTTCCTCCCTTCCCACCCCTGCAGGGTGGGGTGGGGTGGGGTTTCTTCTTTCTTTAAAAAGGTACTGGCAGGCGCTGGGAGCAACCCCACCTCCACTCCATGCCCCGCGCCCCACGCTGCGGGTTTCTGGGAACCTACTGCTACTTTGCACTAAAAAACAAATCTGAACTGTCCCCTGTCATCTCCGTTTCATGTGGCCCTTGGTCCTACAGGTCCTTCTTGTGTGTGTGCATAAGCTGCGTGAGTACATGTGTGTGTTATTCTATGTCTCTCTCAAATCTGATAATTCAAACTACCTGGTCCCTGAAATTTATATATATATATATTTGCCTTGGTCTAAACTTCCCTGACTCCTCCCGTCCCTTCTCTCCCTGCACCCCCAGCTCAGGCTCCATTCACAGGGACCCCACCCTCACCCTCTTTGGGACAAGGAGATACAGCCTCTTCCTGTCTCTCTCTCTCTCCCTCCCCCTCACTCCCTCCATCTCTCTCCCTCTTTCCAGGCCACACCTTTGTGTTGTCTTTCTTCTTCAGCTGCGATCCTTTGGTCAGAAACAAATTCTAGGGGGCCCTTTAGCCCCCCCCCCCCAACATCCTCCCTGCCGAAAAGAAATAGTCCTTCCACCTGGCACAATGGCTCAGACACAGGGATAAAACCCGTGGGGAGCGGCACTGAGCCGGGGACCCCGGGCTGGAGGTCCCCAGCGCGTACTGGACAGACTGTGATGCCAGAAACTCCCAGAGACTCCCTGGGACGGGGCTGTAGATTCCTGGGCGGCACTGTTGTCAAATATTTCACTGAAGAGCGTCATGGAAAATGCGCGCTCTCGGTAAAGGCCGGTGGAAGGGCAGGTTCTAGCTGAAGCGGCCCCAGCCCTTCGTGAGATGGGCACTGTCCACTAATGCTTGAGCAAACTAGGACCCTTTTTCTGATGGCCAGCCAGTAGGGGAGATGGGTGGTCATGGTCTGGGTCCTGGAGAGCCCTGGCTACTGGAGAATTGCTCCCCAAACTTGGCCCTAAGGTGGTGGGGGGAGTGAAGCTACTTAGCCCCACCTATGGGGGAGGGGTGTCACTGGAATGAAGCCAGCGGCCACCCTTCCCCCTCCCTGGTGCCCAGCCATCTGGGGCCCAAGATCTGCCTGGATACTGACCACCTGGGCTCTAGTGTGATCCGGTTCAGAGACTGGAGGGTCATCTCCCAAGTGAGTGTGGGACTTCCCAGCTGGGCTTTCAGCCACATCAGGCGTCAGAATCTCCCAGGAGCTAGGGGCCCCCTGCCACTGCCTGCACCGTCCGGGCCCTAGGCAGCAGCCCAGGGCTCCCGCACCCTCCTTCCCCAAAGAACCCACTTCTCTCAGCTCCCACGCGTCCCTCCCTCCAGACCCCGACAGCCAAACAGGCAGCAGTCATTTGGTCGCTGCAGAAGTAAAGTGGGAGCACCACTTTGCCTGTGGACCTGAGACCCCAGGAAACCTGCCTGGCAGAGTTCTGGAGGTAGCCCATCCGGGAGCAGGTGGGAGCCTGGGAGTGCCAGCAAGGGCGCGTGGGTCTCGCTAGCAGGGCCCCCGCACTACTGTATCCAGATACCTAGCCAGGCTCTGGGGCTCCGCGGTGACGGCAAGGCGTGGCACTTCGAGACAGCACCTAGGGCCGCCTCTGCTGGTGCGCTGCCCATCCCGCACTCTGTCCCCAGGGCCTGCACAGTGCGTCTCTTATGAGGTTCCCCATGCGCGGCCCACGGGAAGGCACACGCGCAAGCACACGCACACACCTCTACACATCCTACCACGCCGGTTACGCTACCATAGGTGGCCTGCAAAGCCTAAGACTGCCTGAGGTCGTGACGCCTTATGGCCATCAGTGTCATGAGCTGCACTGCACACGGGTCCAGCGAGAAGTCCCGCTCTGCTACATCCCGCAGAACGCTCACATCCTGACACGTCCACTGCACACCCTGGTCTGCCCGCACCCCGGCGAGCTGCGCAGCTCCCACATTCACTCTCCTGCTCACGCCCTAGGCTGAGCTGGCCCGGCTCCTGCACGCTAGCAGCCAGGTGTGCACAGCCAGAATGTGCAGTGCACGGAGCGACCAACGCTTTCACATGGAGATCACCTTCTGATCCCGCTGCAGAGCCCAGCCTGCCACTGTCATGGGGACCCAAGGGCTCCCTTTGTATCCCCAAATACCTCCCTGGCTCCCCACCCACCAACCGGCGGGTGGCTCCCCCAAGGGGCTCCCTCCCCTCCTTCCTGACTCCCCCAGGTCCAGACCACCCTACCTGCAGGCACCCTGGGAGCTCGCCCCAGGCTCCTGGGTGCGGGCCGAGAGGGTGCAGCTGGAGCTAATGCAGAGCAGGGGTGGCGTGGTGGGGGCTGCCCTCGAGGTGGGTGGTCGGCGCCCCCGCCCTGGCCGGCACCATCCAGCGGATCTGGTTCCCCGCTCGGGTTACGGCGCGCTCTCGGCCCGCGGCTTCACTTAAGCAATTAGCCGGTAAAAATACCTTGGGCCTGGGAGTGGGAAGGCACAGGAGTGTCTGCCTTTGCACCCCTCATCCCTCCAATCTGGGGGATCCCTTGGGCGATGCTAGGGGTGCAGATGTGATTTGGGACCCGATGGGTGTCTTTGGGGATTTTTACCCAAAAGCAAAGAGCTGCCGACCACTCCACTGCACTCTCTCCCTGCCAGGGCTGACCCTGGGGGTCTTTGTTTCTGCCCGAAATGTCCTGGCTTTTCTCCACCCAGGCCCTCCCTGCGTATCCCTCTGGCCCACAGCTGGAGGCTCCTAGGGCTTGTTAGGTAGCGCGCCCCAGGGGATGGGGCAGGTTCGAATCCCGTCCCCAAGGCGGGCCATGGTGGAAAGTCTCCCCTCCCTTCACTTCACCCTGTGGTTGGGGAGTTGAGCCTCTGGTCCTGCAGTCTGGCCAGTTTGGGTCCTGGCTCTGCAGACTGAGGGAGGGCCCAGCAGCCAGCTGAGCCCGTCTGGAGGAGCGGCACTTACCAGGGTCCTGGGTTTGTGCATGAGGGTTGTGGGTTTATGAGTGGGCTCCAAGCATCTGGTGAAACCTTAAAGAAAATGTGTGTACAGATGCCACAGCTCCATGCCTTTGGGTAGGGGTGGGGAAGACAGAGAGGGCCCTTTTGGAGTAGTGGGCAGAGCCTGGTACCTGGCTGGCCACCAAGAAGCCTGTGACTTCAGCTGTGTTTGTGGCCAAAATGACCATTTTATTACCATCAGTGCTCCAGTGCGTCTCCATCTCCGGAGCCTAGGAAGCCAGGGCTGCGTGGGGACAGACAGGCATTTTGAAAAGCCACTCTAGCTCAGGAGGAGGCGGCTGGGAGGACAAAATGCCAGGACCTTTCTGCCTTGGGTAGAGAGGAAGGATGGGGACCGGGCCCATGGCCACCCAGGCGGACCTTGCCCACATCCTGTCTGGAACTCAGTTTCCCCTCCTCAACAATGCAGACCCACAGGAGACCTCTGTGCACCTGGAAAGCCAAGAACTTGGTCTAGGGCTCCTCCAAAGGCTGCCCCTGCCTTGGCAGCCGCTCTGGCTGTCCAGATCTAGGGAGGGGTCCAAATTACAGGGCTGGGAGTGCACTCCTGCCACCATGTTCCCTCTCCCACATCAATATCAATATAGCACAGGATTTTGGGTTTCCTCCGCGTGGGACCCCTGCTCTCCTGGCCCAGCAGAGTCTGGTTTGCTCTTGTGGCCAAAAAGTAAGTGAAGTCCACAGGGTTCTGGGCTCTCCAATCTCCAGGCAAGGTAGAGACCCTGTTGGCCCCCAATATGGGAAGCCTGAGAGGGGCGCTGAGAAGGAAGGAAAGGAAAAACTGAATTTTGGATGACCCAAAGATGGACTCTGCACCCTCCAAACCAGACAGGGCCTATGGGGAAAGGGCCCCCAACGTCACCTTCCACAGCCTTCCCTCACCCTGCGGGAGAATTGAGGGGAAATGTGGAGGCCACTACCCTTATGAGGAGCCCACTTTCAGGATTCCTGGCGCATCTCCGGCTGGTTCCGGGCCTGGGTGGCCTCCAGAGGCAGTCCCTCTCTCCTGGTGGTGTGTGGGAGACTGCTTCTCTTAGCTGCCACTCCACAAACACCAACAACAGAAAAAAAGCAAAAGCAAACCCGGTCGTAAGACACAGGGCGCGCGAGATTGTGCCTGCGTGTGTAGCTGGCTAGCTAAGGTGGGCTTCAAGGCGGCGGCGTGGTCCCCTGTGTCCATCCGAGGCTTGGCGAGCTTTGTCGGGGGAGGCCGGGGACAGAGAGAGGAGGGAGGGGGCCATATGACCGAGGAGAGGGTCGGCCAGTGCGCAGCCGGCTGCGCAAACACACAACCCGCACGCAGCGCCCGTGTGCCACGCTGACCTTCTACCCAGGCGGGTCACAGTGTTCTCGCGCCACAGGGGGCGAGGACGCGCGGGGCAGGGAAGCGACTCCAGTCTCCCGCAAGCTCCGCGCTGCCAGGAGAGGCAGCTGCCACGGCGCAAGCCTGAGTCCCGGCTCCTCGCACGGACGTGCCAGGCGCCCTAAAGGCGACGAGGTGTCTTCCGCCCGCATGGAAAGTTGGTCAGCTCGGGGCATGGAGTCGGGAGGAGTCCCAGCGGCCGGCGGTCTTTGAAGGAGCCCGGAGCAAGCCTCCGGCCCCAGCTTGAGCCGGGACGCGGCCGCCCGGTTCCTCGCGAGGGCCGGCGGAAACACCCCTTGCCCTAGCCACCCGACCCAGGGCCCCGCAGCCTGGCGGGCGCCGCACTCACCCGGTCCGCGCTCGCCGCGCTGCGCCCGGCCTTGGCGTGGTTCTGCACTCCGTGACTCGCCCCCTTCTCCCTTCCCACAGCCGCCCAGAGGCGCAGGCTTTCGGTCCTGGTGAGAGCGGAGGCGGGCGTGCGTGCGATCCTTCGGGCCGATGGCCAGAAGCGAGGGCAGCCTCCGCCGGGCTCCCTCCTGAGCTGCGGCTTCCGGAACCGGCCTGGTGCGCAGTGTCAGAGGCCCCGGCGCGGCGCAGGCCGAGCCCACGGGGGCAGTGGGCCAACTCCCCCCGCGCACTCGGAATTCGCTATTATTATTATTAAAGAATCCCCCAGAACATGTTTACGTTGAGCCGTGTAAACTTCCTGCCAGGGCCTTTGCCATCTCTGGGGAAATCAGTCTGCTCAGAAAAGGGGACTCCGGGCCCAAGGGGCCAAACAGGGGGGTTCTCAGTGCGTGCTGGGTGGGTGGGTGGGGGGCGGGGAGGTCGGGCCTCAGGAGCGTTCAGACCAGAGCACGGTACTGCGTGCGTGAATAACTGCGACTTGAACTCCACGGCTTATCCGGGGTGCGTGGGGACGCGCGGGAATGGGCGCGCCCAGCCAGGCGCCCAGTGAGGGCTTGCACGCCTGGGCGTGAATTTGCACGTCTGTTCTACGTAATTTGCAGGATGTGTGTGTGCATGGATGTATGCACGCGTGTGCCAAGCGTGCAGTCCGCACACGGAGGTGTGTGCGTCCGCGTGGACCTGTGAGCCGGGCCGCTTCTTAGCGGAACCCGGGCGTTTTGGGCAGCCGCTGCTCAGTCGACCCCCTGTGGCCCGCGGGGCGGGAGACAAAGCGTCCGCAACCGGCCCTGCGCTTTCGTTTTCGGCCGGAGCTCGGCCCCAGGACGCCGGCCTCCCGCGCGAGCTGCTCCCGGGCGAGTCCGAAACCTCCCGGGCGCGGCGCAGTCCTTCCCGGGGCGGGGACTGGCAGGCAGCCCCTCGCGGGAACTCACGCCACCCCGCCGCGGGGACGCTGTGTCCGCGACCGTCGCGACGCCGGGGTCGTGGCGAGTTGCCACGGGGCGGGGCGGGTCGTGGAGATCGCGGAAGGCCGGGGGCCTGGGAGGCGGGGGCGGCAGCGCGCAGCGGGGCCGCCGAGCGCGCGCTCCCACTTGCTGGCCAGGTCGGTGGAGGGGGCGCGGGGCCGGGAGGGGAGGGGACTCCGGAGGGTCGGGGCCCAGATCGCGGAGCCCAGCGCCGCGGCGGCGGGGACCGTGCGCCGCTCCCTGCGGGGGCGCGCGGCCGCGGTCCTGGGGGTGGTGCCTCCCCCTCCCCACCCCCACCCCGGTCCCGCGCGCACCAGCCCGGGGGGTGGGGAACCGCCTCGCCCGGGCCGCCCTCAGCCTCTGCGGGGCTCGGTCCCTGCAGGGAGGGCGCGAGAGGGAGAGGGAGGAGAGAGGAGGGGGAGGCGCGAGCCGGCGGAGAGGGGCCCGAGCTCTGCGCCGCGGAGCCAGCAGCCCGGCGGGGAGGGCGGCCGCCGATGACGGCAGAGGTGCAGCCGGCCCCGCGCGCAGCCCCCTCCCCCCGCCCGCCTCCCCCTCCTCCTCTTCCTCCTCCTCCTCCTCCTTCTCCGGGCTCCTCGGCGGCGCAGAGCAGCGGCGGACGCGGCGAAGGCGGCAGCAGCCACCCGATGTCCTCGGCGCCCGAGAAGCAGCAGCCACCCCACGGCGGGGGAGGCGGCGGGGGAGGCGGCCCGGCCATGGACCCCGCGGCGTCAGGCCCCTCCAAGGCCAAGAAGACGAACGCGGGCATTCGGCGCCCGGAGAAGCCGCCCTACTCGTACATCGCGCTCATCGTCATGGCCATCCAGAGCTCGCCCACCAAGCGCCTGACGCTCAGCGAGATCTACCAGTTCCTGCAGAGCCGCTTCCCCTTCTTCCGCGGCTCCTACCAGGGCTGGAAGAACTCGGTGCGCCACAACCTCTCGCTCAACGAGTGCTTCATCAAGCTGCCCAAGGGCCTGGGGCGGCCGGGCAAGGGCCACTACTGGACCATCGACCCGGCCAGCGAGTTCATGTTCGAGGAGGGCTCGTTCCGCCGCCGGCCGCGCGGCTTCAGGCGGAAGTGCCAGGCGCTCAAGCCCATGTACAGCGTGGTGAACGGGCTGGGCTTCAACCACCTCCCGGACACCTACGGCTTCCAGGGCTCGGCGGGCGGCCTCTCGTGCCCGCCCAACAGCCTGGCGCTGGACGGCGGCCTGGGCATGATGAACGGCCACTTGCCGGGCAACGTGGATGGCATGGCCTTGCCCGGCCACTCGGTGCCCCACCTGCCCTCCAACGGTGGCCACTCGTACATGGGCAGCTGCGGCGGTGGCGGTGCCGGCGCCGGCGAGTACGCACACCACGACGGCTCCGTGCCGGCCTCCCCGCTGCTGCCGGCCGCCGCTAGCGGGGTCATGGAGCCGCATGCTGTGTACTCGGGCTCCGCCGCCGCCGCCTGGCCGCCCTCGGCCTCCGCTGCGCTCAACAGCGGCGCGTCCTACATCAAGCAGCAGCCTCTGTCCCCCTGCAACCCCGCGGCCAACCCCCTGCCCGGCAGCCTCTCCACGCACTCCCTGGACCAGCCGTACCTGCACCAGAACAGCCACAGCACCCCGGCAGAGCTTCAAGGTGAGGGGCTGGCGGGAGGGCAGAGGAGCTAAACACGGCCTGCTGCGCTGGGCTCGGCGATGCTCCCAGGCCCCAAGCAGAGGGCAGGCATGGCTCCCGGGGCCTCCAGAGACCTCTTCCATGGGGGGAGAGGCGGGGGAGGGAACTCCTGTGTTTCTTTCTGTTCTAAGTCGCCCCACACCGGCTGGCCTCAGAGCCTGACCCAGTAGGCCCCAAGCTCACCAGAAATCTCAGGCCCAGGACTCTAAGTCCTTTTGGGTCCCCTAATCCTCTGGCTCCCCAGAGAGGACTCTGTGTCACCCTGTCAGGTCCCCCAGTCCTCTGCTGGCTCTCCAGCACAGTGCCAGGCCTGGGCCAAACGGAGTTAGGCCTGACTTTGCCTGGGCTGGCTTAGGCACTCAGCTCCAGCTCTTCCGGACCTGGTGGTGAGTCCAGGGACATTTTGTGGTGACGGAGGCAGGGGCCACACTGTGGCCAGGAAGGCTAGAATCGGGGGGCTGCGGGCCTCTGGGCTCTTGTTTCTTAAGACCCAGGATTTCGGGGCCCCAGACCCCCAGCCCGGATTCACAGCCTGAGAGAAAACACATGTGGAGCAGTCTTACTGTCCTCTCAGCCTCATACAGCAGCCACCTCTGGGCCTAGCTTTGAAAGGAGTAGGGGTCCCGCGGTGTGGCCAGGATTGCTGTTCTCAGCCACAGGAGGTTGGAGCCGGCCTGGAGGCACGTGGCCGCCTCACCACAGGGGTCGGCTGATTTGAGCTGTTCCAAAATCCCAGCCGCAGCTGCCTCAGGGGCGCCTGCTCTCCAGGGGTCCTTGGTCCGGGAGTCACCGCTGCTCTGCGGCCTGGGGCCTCTGGCTCCATCCGGTCAGGGTCGCCGCCCCGGAGGTGGCAGCCACCTTCATTCAGTCCCCTTCAGCTCCAGGAAGCCCTTAGCTGGGCTGGTGGAGCTACAGAGGTGATTCCAGAGGTCCACAGCGTGGCCCTGCCAAACCCAGACGCAGCGGGTGGTGGAGAGAGACAGGCAGCCGGCTGTGCGCCTGAGCCGGGATGGGTCGCCGGTGTGGGATTTCCGTGTGCCAAAGTCCAGCCCCCAGCACTAACGGCGCTCCCCAACTCTTGTGTCCCCCGCCTCCAGGCATCCCGCGGTATCACTCGCAGTCGCCCAGTGTGTGTGACAGAAAGGAGTTTGTCTTCTCTTTCAACGCCATGGCCTCCTCGTCCATGCACTCGGCCAGTGGAGGCTCCTACTACCACCAGCAGGTCACCTACCAAGACATCAAGCCCTGTGTGATGTGAGGGAGGCGGGCCACTGGCGCAGGGACCTCGGAGGCGCCCTCCCTGC
Source organism: Ctenodactylus gundi (assembly GCA_004027205.1). Classification (NCBI taxonomy): domain Eukaryota; kingdom Metazoa; phylum Chordata; class Mammalia; order Rodentia; family Ctenodactylidae; genus Ctenodactylus; species Ctenodactylus gundi. Next base: position 159,160 of record PVKB01001373.1, on the reverse strand, counting down.
AGGAAACTGTTTCATTTTCGAGGTATAGCCATCGGCAGCAGACGAGGATTTGGCCCTTCCCGACCGGATTATTTGGAAAGAAATCCCCAACACCAGGAGACTGGGTGCTGTCTCAGCAGCTCCGTCCCTGACTCGCTCACAACATTCAAAAAATGGTGTTGGTGGGGCCTGATCCCGACCGGACCGCAGCTGCGGGGAATGAGGTAGCTACATCCCGTCCGTCCTGAGAAGCCTGGCTGCCAGGGCGCCCTGTTGGGAACGGCCGTCAACTTCCAGAGGAGCCTCTGCCGAGGTCCCCTTCCAGCTGCCGCGCCCAGAGGGGGTTAGGAGAGGCACGGACGGGAGGCCTATCCTTATCAAATACTTTTATTTTTTGGTTGAGTATTTATCTTCTTACGTTTAACTTTTTGGAAAGAATGTCTTGGACGGCGCAAGCCGCCCTTCAGAGCCGTCTTTTGCAGGGAGACCTGACTTGGCAAGGTCCCTCCCCACCTTGGACACTTCCTCCTTCTCTGCAAACACAGGTGGACTTTTTTTTTTTTTTTTTGTGCGCGAATAACTTGCATTTCTGAAGCCACTGTCCATCTTTTGGAGAAATCAGAAGGCCGGCCGCGAAGCCGGCGGTTGGCTGGGCCTCTGCCGTCCCCCTCTGCCACCTTCGTCCCCCTCTGCAACCTTCGTCTGCCTCCTCCCTCTGTTCTGTTCTGGTTTGAATTTCAGTTTTACTTTTTCGGTGGGCGATTTCTGTCTCCCGATCTCTACTGTAAACTTTCTGGTCCGAGGAAATAAGGCTTGAGGCAGGGACGGGAAGCCCGGGCGCCCACTCAGCATTGCGGGGACACAGAAAGGTTTAAGGCACTTTTAAAACTCTAGCAAAGTCTCATCCTGTTATTTATTCTGTTTCCCTAATAATCAAAACACCGCGTAGGCTCCTCCGTTCGTCAGTATTAATGGTGTAGCTTTGTTGGCAATATTTGCCGGATAGAATTTTTTTAGATAACCCCTTGTAAATTTGAAACAAAGACAATCGGTGTGAAAGCAAATTTCCATATGTTTTATATAAATATATAAATATAATACGAAGGACTGTCCCCCCTGTTTTTAGTATCGTGGCTGCTGGGGTGCAGCATTTGTGACACATATTTTAAATTTCCTTCTGCACTGTATAAAAGGATCATTTGAGGATGTTTTGCCTTTTGTGTATTTTTTTCCTAAAAAAAGAACAAAAATAAAAATGTATAACATTTGTACATGGCCTTTAAAATTGTATCAGCTAGAAATAAAACCGCATGGATATTTTATTGGGGTTGGGATGACAGAAACTTCCAGACTCCCTAGCCTAAGAAACTTCAGGGTTCCAGAATTTGTGTGTGTGTATGTGTGTGTGTTGAATTTTACATCGGATTAATCCTGAATACTTTTTTTCTTTTTCTTTTTTCTTTTTGACCCATTCTCCCCTTTTCACTCTTAATTTTACGCTGGGGTAAGCTCTGGACAAAAGTAAGTGTTTTTCTTGGCTTCTGTTTTTTAAGAAGTGCCTTCAGCCCCTCTAAATGTCATGTCTGGTTATAAAGAAATAACCAGATATTTAAAGAAAAACTGTGGTCCACTTTCCCCTGGAGAAAATCAGGTAGGCTGTGTGTATGTGTGCGTGTGTGCACATGTATGTATACAGGCAAGTAAATGTGGTTGTATGTCCTGTACGCATTTACGCCATGCACCATACCTACATACGTACAATTTGTACATGCCACTCTCAGACCAAGGAAAGGTTTACTTTGCACTTTAGACTTTACCGGTCCCCTATTTTAGCTGTCATAAATCATGAAAGAATTTTAAAGTTTTGTTTTGTTGTCTTTTTTTGTGACGCCTCGGTCTCGGTTTTCCCCAAACAAAAATCGAATTAGCTCTGAGCAAGAAAGCAGCGGTGGTTGGTGGAGAGGAAGGTTCTCGGCATGACTCCAAGGCAGCAGTATTTCACTCCGAAATCGTATTTTTCCCTCTCTTTTAAAAAAGAAAAAAATGAAGCTTCTGCCTCTGCCGTCTCCTGCCTCCCTCCCGCTCCGATCGGACGACCTAGGGAGACACACACAGTAAGTCACATTGTCGGGCCCCCGCCGGTGACCCACCGCGGAGTCTGCGCGCCGTGGGGTCGCGGGCCCTGGGACCTGCTTCTTCTCAGAGTTGACATTTTGGACGTGGGGGTAATTTCTCTGGTGCTCTGTTACATCAAAATTATCAATAAACTCACCCGGGCAATTAATGTCCCCAAGTAACAGCTGTCTATAAACCGAGATAAAGAGGACAGGAAAAGGCCTGGGCTCCGTCCCTGGGGCTCTCGGGTGAGCCGGAGCGTCAGGTCCGGCTGGCCGGGGGTAGCCCTGCCGTGGGTGGGTGGGTGCGCGCACCGACGCCAGCGCGTGCCTGGTCCCGCGCTTGGGGCGCAGCCTTGCCGCCTGGAGAAGGCAAGGTCTTAGGGCGGGAACGGGCTCCCCGCGCCCTTCGTCCCCCACCAAGCCCAGAAAACAGGCCCCCAACCTGCGCGGAAGGCTGTACTTAGGCCCCCGACAGCCTGCGCAGGCCGGAGCGCCCCCACCCTGGCCCGGAGGCGGCGCCCCACCCAGGACGAAGGCTGGGAAAGGGGGCCCAACTGGCATGTCTGCAGCACCTCCAGCACGCAGGCCTCCGTGCGCCCCCATGGGGCATCTTCCCCTGGCGCCACGGGACCAGACTCCCAGGAAACGGCGACCCCCAGTTTCCTGTCCATATGCGGTGGCGCTTTCCTCTCCGCCTATCGCCCCGTGCTCCCACGTCCGCGGCTGCTGGGTGGCCGGCACCAGGGGAGCCTGGGGAAGAGAAGCAGGCTGGTTCCCTGGGGACGGCGAGGGAAAGTCCAGCTTCCCCGCGAGGGGCACCGGCCCCAGTCAGGCCCGGAAGGGCCCCACTCCGCCGGCCACATCGCCGGGCGCTGCCGCCGCTACTGCGCACGTCGGCCCTTTGCAGGGGCGCCATTAGGCCCGCGCGGGGAAGGAGCCGCAGGTGAAGCGCCCACGCCACTGCACTGGCGCAAATGCCGCCGCCCGACGTGCGCACACCTAAGTCGCCAAGGCGCCTCTGGGTTTGGTGCAAAATTGGATCTCTTCAGTGGGAAAGCGGCGATCATTAGCGCACTTAGGGTGCGGAGATGGGACCGTAGCAGTCCCCTGGCACCTAGGGAGGTTGCCGGGCAGCTGGGCAGGACGCCCTGAGTATCCCCATCCAGTGGTAAAAGGCCTGGGAGGGAAGGGGAAGAGCCACCAGGCCAGGCTCCTGCTTGTGACTGTGCCCACAGGGGTGGCTACGGGTCTGCAAGCCCCAGTGGGTCGTCCACTGCAGTTGGCCACGCAAAAAGCCTGAGCACTGGGCTTGGGACTCAGGCCTACAGCGGGCCCATCTGTCCACCTGCAACCTCACAGCTCCTGCATCTGGTGGAGCCAACCGAGGACGTTTCGTGAGCAGCCCTGTCCTGCCACCACCCCATGCCCACTATTTTCTCTTTGGGGTGGAGGCTGAGAGCAGGGAAGGGAGTGGATCGGGCACCCCACCCGGCCAGGATCTCCATCCCCAGGAAGGAAGGCAGTGGAAAGCTGGGGCCAGGTCACCTCCTCTCCCCCGACCTTCTGCCCCCAAGCCCAGTCGTAAAGGTGGGTAAGGGGACGGGAGGCTTAAGGTACAAGGGGACCCCTAGGGCTTGGGCAAGCAGATGGGGCCAGCAGACCCCTGCAGACGTGCCCGTGGTCCCTGCTTTACCCGGCTCTGCTCCTCCGATGAGTACACCTGGGAGGGGAAGAAAAGGGCACTGCGGATCTGCCAGGGCCTTCACTCTGACTTACACCTCCACCCCATTTTTAATTTTTGATTTTGAGACAGGGTCTTGCTGAGTAGCCCAGCCTGAGCTTGAACTTGAGATCCTCTTGCCTCAGCCTCCCACAGAGCTGGGGTGACAGGTAGGAGGTGGTGTTTTAACACAGGATTTGGGCCGGGGCTTCTACACAGACACCCACTAGAACCTCCTACTGGGGCCCACTGGACCCCTGAGGACCACCCAGAGCCAGCAGGTGGCCGGGTGGGACAGATCAGCAGTGCCTGCGCCCTGCCCGCGCCTCACAGTGGCCCCTGGGAACCCGCCTCATCAGAAACGCTGGGGTATCTGCCCGCTGGCTCTGGAGGTGGGACACGCAGCCCGCACAGCTTTGCCAGTTCTGGTAGGTGCTGGAGTCAGAGTATTTATTCACTCCCTCATCCTCTAGCTCCGGCCGGATGGCTCGCCTGTCCTCTGCTGCCCTCTGGCGCCCGCCCGAGGGGCTGGCTCCTGCAGCTGTGTAACAGCAGCTGTGGAAGGCCCGGCAGGCTTGGGGGCAGTGTGCACCCATCCTCCTGGCAACCTTCTGGAGGACCCTCATTCCTGCCCCGCCTTCCATGTGGGTCCCAGAGCTGAGGTCGGGCAGCGGGGATCACTTGCCCTAGAATGCCCAGGCAAGAAGGGATCTAGGCCAGGACGTTGTGGCCTCAAAGTTGTGTCCCTAAGCAGAGCCTTCATAGCTTCCGGGTGCCGATTTTCCTGGAGCCCCAGGAAAAATGGGGCACTGACATGTGTGGCCTGTGGTCCAGCCCCATGGCCCGCCCAGGGCAGGGGGCGCTGGTAGCAAGGAATGCTGAGCCAGATGGGCTCCCGGTTGGGCTGGGAGCCTGTTCCCGCCGTCCCCATGTGGGCCACCTATACTCACTTCCCTCCCGGCCCAGACTGTGACCCGCCCCACCCTGGCCGGCACACAGCCTCCTCAGCTCTCACCGGCTCTTGAACCTCCTGAGTCGTCTCTAGGCAGGGAGCCCCGTCCTTCTCCCTCACCCCGGGAGGGTCACATCAGTCCTAAGTCAGAGGCCTTTCACAGTGGCTTCTCCTTCCCCAGGGCTGCGGGCTCAGCGCGGGCTCTACCTCTGAGCTGCACCCTGGCCCTGTGCTGGGCTGGGTGGGAAAGACGGCCCCCAGGTGGTAGACTGCTCCAGTTCACAAACACCCCTGCTTGGGCCTGGTTCACAGCGAGCACGTGACCACCCCATCAGCACAGACTGACAGGCCACCGCCCAAAGCCACCCAGCTAGGCAAATGAAAGCCAGGGCCCACGGGATAAGGGGCAGGGACGGAGCGGGCAGCAAGATGATGGTGGTGGAGGCGGTGGTGACTGTTCTGGTCTTGGCACTGAGCTACATCTCCAGCTGAATTCTCGTCGTCTTCCTCCTCCTCCTCCTCCTCCTCCCCCTCCCCCTCCTCCTTCTCCTCCCCCTCCTTCTCCTCCTTCTCCTTCTCTTTCTTCTTTAAATCTTCAGACAGGGTGTCACTAAGATGCTGAGTTGTTCAGCCAGGGCTGAAATTTGGAGTCCTCCTGTCTCAGCCTCCCAGATGTGGGGTGACCGACGAGTGCCACTGTGCACTGTGAAGTGCGCAGGATTTGCTGGGGCCACGTGTCTGTCCTCTTCAGAGCAGACGGGTCTCACGCTGTAGGGTGGCTCAGGGGACGAGATGGGCGGGGCCCTTCCCTGGCATTCCCCTCAGCTGCTTCCAGCGCCAGGTGCGGGCTGTGTAGACACCCAGGCAGAAGGGCCAGGTGTCTTGTGCACGTGGTGGGGATCAGCCGGGCAGAGCCCAAAGCTGGCTAGCCTGCTACACGCAGAGCCCCCGGGCCCACCCTGCAGGTGACCCTGCGGCAGAACACTCAGCCTTTCAAAGCATGTAACGCTGAAAGCCTCACGTCAGCAGGGAGGCACGGCCCGTGCTCTGATGCGCCCAGCCACAGCTACGTGGACGGGGGCCAGGTCTTCAAACAACCCTTGAGGAAGATAAAATCCTTCTCTGGAGGTGTTCCCTACAGCCACTGCAGACCAGTACATGGTGTCTCTAGCATCCCATGGGGCTGGCAGCCCTGGCCACCCTGACTTCCCCCACCCCCGGACCTTGATGCACTCCTCGGCGGGGTCCCCAGCTGGAGCAAGCTGAGAGCCGGTGGGGACAGAATGACACAGGTCCCAGTCACTCCAGGGATTTTTCTGTGATTCTCATCCTAGAGGGGGATTCAGGATCAGGGACCCCAGGAAGGGGATGAAGAGGAGGCTCAGGGGACCGAGTCCGTTGGCTGGGGACACCTGACAGCCTGGGGAGCGTGTCCCTGCTGTGTCTGTGGGGAGACAGCTCCCCCTGTTGTCCACTTGGCGCAGCTGGCTCTGGGACGGAAAAATAAGTCCCCGGGAGGAATGAGGCCGCCCCAGGTGGCAGCCACAGGCATGTGACCTCGGCCAAGGAGCAGCTGGCACTCAGGAGGGGTCGAACTAACTGAGACTTCCTCCTTGCACACACGGTAGGAGAGGGCTGGGGTAAAACAGAACCCAGTTCTGGAAAATGAAGACAGTAAAAGCCGCGTAAACCCACCTCAGGCAGCTGCGCGGCCCCAGGAGGGCCGGTGAGGGCTGCGTGTGGGTGAGGGGCCTAGCTCCGCTCTGGACCCGCCTCCTCTCCCCTGGTCCCAGCAGGCGCATCTCCCGGGGGTGGGAGGACTCCAATGAACTCATGCCGGCAGACCCCAGGGAAGCCGTGCGGAGAAACTGAGGCGGCAGACAGTGAGAACTTGCCAGAGGTCACATGCAGACCCTGGTGCTTGTGGTCCCCACACCAAATTCTCCAGCCAGTTCCCACAGGCAGCTCCCTGAGGCTTGGCGTGAGGTCCACAGACATGCAGACAGGGTTCTCCAGGGACAGACAGGAGGGCTCGGCCCCCACCAGCTAGCTGCGGGACTCTCGCGCCCCACCCGGATGCTCGGCTGTCTGGCACAGGGCCCCACTTCCTGCGGCTCCTGGGCTCTCAGCAGAGCTGGGCTGTAGAGGCAGGCAGCGGTGTTAATTGACTCACAAGTCAGCGCCTGGGCCAGGAGGCACTGTCCAAACCTCTAAGAACAGTGTATCTCGGGCACCAGCAGGGTTGGGGTGTAGCCACTGCCCGGTGGGGCAGGGGCGTGGGGGGAGGGGCAGCAGGGACGGCACCTCAGTGATGTGCTGATCAGAGATGAGGGGTGCAGACAGGCTCGAAGGGGACATGGAGGGGCTACCCTGCCACCATGGCCGAATACACTCCGCTAGGATCATAGCTGGGCCCCCACCTGCCTTGCTCCTGCCGGTGGCGCAACCGGTGGAAATTAACTGGCTCTGCCCTTTTGTGCCCTAGGTGGTGGGCTGGGGATAGAACCCGGTGGAGGAGAGCCCAGGGAGCCCGGGGTCATTCTGAAAACGACTTGCAGTTTGCACAGCAGCTGAGCTGGGGTTGCTGGCCTGCAGCATTCCACACAGCTGGGCCAGGGGCTCTGCGCTGCTTCTGGCAGAGAACTGAGTTGACCTGGCTTCCTGCGGAGCCCAGGTGGTGGCTTCCATGGGTTCCGCCCCGTCAGAACAGGACCCTGGGGACACAAAGGAATGAGTGAGTCCCTCTTGAAATTCAGGCTCTCACTTGCCAGGCCCTCTCTTAGAGCATCAGAAAACCTCTCAAGTCTTCTGATCCCTGTCTGGTTTCTGCAGCCTGGGGCGTGTGCTCACACGTGGTGTGGCCATGTGGCACGACAGCCCTGAACTACACCCAGGAGCCCTCTGTCCACAGTCTCTCCCCCATGGGGCCTACTCGGGCCAGGACTTCTGCTCCCTGCTAAGATCTTAGCCTCAGGGCCCTCAGCTGCCCAACGGGTGGAGGGAGGGTGACAAAGTTCCAGCCAGGGCAACCTTGTAACTGAGACCCTGTCTCAGAATAAAAAATTAAAAAATAATTAAAACAGGTCTAAGGCCTAAGGCAGGAGGATTCCGAGTATCAGCCCAGCCCAGGCTACTCAGTGAGCCTGTCTCGAATATACGGTAGAATAAAAGGGGCAGGAGCTAAATGTCAGGGTGAAGGCGTTGGTTCATTTGCTGCACCAGGAAATACGAGAGCCTCTGGCCTGTTTTGGGCCCAGTGGAGGAAGCCATAGGTGGGGGTTGTCTCCCTTGGCCTTCCACAGCAAGAAGTGGGACTCCTCAGCTGAGGCGAAGCTGCAGCTGGACCCTCTCCCCCCAGCCCATCGGGCCCACACCTCTTGCTCCCTTAGCAATGTTAAAAACGGCTCGTAGAAATCTCCCTGTCCAAACAAAGGATGGACATGGGAGGCATGGATGACAGAGTATGAGGCTTTAATTTTCTTTTTGCAAAAAGGGTGACCTTCCCACGTGCAAGTGGAGAGAGGCACACCGAAAACGTGGTCGGTACCAACTTAAATCCCTAGCTCGCAAGTCCCTCCCCCTGCCTTTTTTTTATTGGCAGGATTCACAATCTTCCCAAGAAGATCTAAGGCATTGGCTCAGGGCCAAGTTCATCACAACATCATATCCTTGATCCCTCCTCCCCCCTTCCTGCCTTTGTCTGGTCACCTGATTGGGTATAACACGAAAATGTAAAGATCCGCCATCTTGAAAGATGTGTCACTGCTACCGCTAGGTGACACAGCAGTAAGGTGGAGATGAATCATGTGATCGCATCTCTACAGGACTGTGACTGTTGAAGCATTAGAGAACACTCAGGATTGAGCTCACGGGTGTGCGAGTGACCTGTGAATGAGAGAAGAAAACCCTGCCTGGGTATGGGGGGTTCAGCTGGCAGCTCACACGAAATGAAATGGAAGAAGAAAGATCGTTAGAGTTTTTCCTGGGGAAGCGCTGGCCTTTGCGACAGCCACAGCGCGGACATCCGCTTGCCCTGCTCCTGTCTACATGTGACCGGTCTCCATCACAGATCTGCTCCAGGTTCCAGTCTCTCCATGGCTCTCTGAACAACCACGACCCACAGCAGACTCACATCGGCTGGCCTGCAATCCCGCACGGCCGAGTGGCCACCGGACTCTCCAGCTCTTGCACGTGCAGGCCTCCATCTTGGGCTGTCTCTCTCCTCAGCCTTGTAAGCCCTCCAAATAATTCCCCTATCTTAATTTCTATCAATTCGAGCCAGATTTCATTAGGCAGGTTCAGAAGAGCTAGGCTGGGTGGGTCGAGATGTCCCCAAATGAGGAAGTCATCCCAGATGAGGAACTACGCCCAGATAAAGAACTCTGATAGCTTAAGAAAGAAGGTGCCTTGGGGAATGGCCAAGGGCAAAGCTGTAGACCCTCAGGACCCAGGGTCTGGGGTCTTGAGCCCTCGAATTTGATCTTGAGCCAATGAAGTAGTTTTATGCTAATACATACCAATCAGTAGGAAAATGAATATGCATGACCCACAGAAGGTAGCTGTCAATCAAGCTGCGCCCTGGTACCTCCTCCTGTTTACAGGGGAGTTGTGACTTTCTGCCTCTTTCTCCTTGTACACGTCCCCACAAAGTTCCTTTCTACTGCCCTACTCCTCTTTGTTCATGTTCATTCTTCGACACTGGCAGAACATGAACCCTGATTTTGAGCTCTCCAGTAACAACTGTGGCTCTCCCGGAACCCTCAAAATTCAGGGCGCTCCCTTCAAGCTCCTGCCTGTCTGTAACTCCCCAGAGGCTCTTCCTTGGCCCCATCCCCTGCCCGCTCAGCTGTTTTCTCATCACCTTCTGTGAAGACATTCTGGCTGGGACCAGCAGGGCCCCCATAGTGCATGGCAGCTTCTGGGACCTCACCTGCAGACAGGCTTCCCTGGGTCCTCCCACCCACCCCATCTCCAGGGGACACCGTGTCAATGAAGCCCCCCAGACTTCAGCAGCTGGGCAGGCTCACAGCCAGGTGGGGCTGAAATGGGCCCAATGCCTGCCACATTCTGAAACCCTGGTGCTCGCTCCAGCCACAGTTCCAGAGAACACAGAAGAAAGTCTGGAAATAGACGGGACTCTACCTAGAAAAGAGGTCTGCTTCTGTGCGGGTCTAAGTGGCTAGGAATAGAACCTGGGCCTTTGCACTGAGCTTCATCCCCAGTCCTTTGTTGTTTTTTTGTTTTGTTTTGTTTTGTTTTTGTTTGTTTTGTTTTTTTGGGACAGGGTCTCGCTTGACTGGTCCTGAATTCACTATGGGGCCCAGGCTGGCCTTGGACACACTGGCAATCCTCCTGCCTCAGCCTCCCAAAATGACTGGTGTGTGCCACCACGCCCTGCTTATGTGGTGCTGAGGAATCAAACTCAGGTACTTAGCGCTTGCTAGGTAAGCGCTTTAACCTCTAAGCCATTCCCCCAGTCCAGTCCTTTGTATTTCTGAGACAGGGTCTCACTAAGTTACCCAGGGTGAGCTTTAACTTGTGATCCTCCTGCCTCAGCCTCCCAGGCTGCTAGAATTACAGACATGTATGAATGGGCCCATCCAGATGGAAAATATCCAGGGGTGGTGACCAGCTGGCCTCAAGAGACACAGAAAGTAAGGACTGGTCATCCAGCACCCAAGCAGGCCTCAGCCTGAGGAGGAGAAAGCTGGCATGCTGAGGTCACAGGCTGGGCAGAGACGCAGGTGCACTCCAGGGACCTGCATTCACAGCCTCTGTGAGGGTTCTCTCCACCACGATGGGAACACCCAGGGTGAGACCGCACCTGCTACCTCGGCTGTGTGGGGTCTCCGCCATCCTCCTTAGGTCATCACGTGAGCCACACAACTGTGGCCCCACCCTCCCGCCACTCTCTGAAGTGGCTGTGCCAGCCCTCTTTCCTGAGGCCCTTACACCGGTATGATTGGGAAGACAGCCAAGGCAGCTGCCGGGCACCATCTGGCAGGAAGGCAGCTGGCGACGGCAGGCAAGCCACCCACCTTGGTCATCAGGTCCGCTCTTCCCCAAATCAAAATGACCCTGAAAGGGAAACATTTGCGTCCATCTACAGAGGCAGTGGCAACCGCACACATCTCTTGCTGTAAGGAATTTTTAATTTCAACGTTTGCCAGCATTCTGTCATGTCAGCACAGTTCAGGGATACCAGTCTGCAGTTTTTCTAACACCATTTCCTACAAATATAAAAATGATAGGCTTTCAGACTACCTGCATATAAACACATCGGGGCTGCCCTAGTTGAAAGGGCCCGAGAGCCCAAGCCATCTACCTGACCAACCTCCAATCAGCACGTACTGACCTGTGTAACTATCAGGTGGAAGAGCAGGCTGACATCAGGCACAGCTGGATCCAGGGGTTGAAGTGGAGGGGACAGGGCCACTTACCCACCTCATGGCTTCGATGAACCACTCACACAGTATGTGTCCAAGCTGCCTGCTGCCCGCCAGGGGCTGCTCTAACTGCCAAGAGACAGCAGGGAGCAGAGAAGACAGATGGCCTCACGCAGTTCCACCAGAGCTGCTGTCCTACCAGGGGCACGGTGACAACAGTGGTGTTCTGGACAGGGTGACCAGTGGCTGCTGTGGGCCAGAGTGCAGAGTTGGATGGGCAGATGGCCCCTCAGCAGTGGGGGCACAGCGCAGGGTACAGGTTAACACTCACATTTAGGCACTTATCAGCAACTCAGAAAAGAGCCTGTCCCAGAGACACCAACCAAAAGACACACCAGTGTCCTGGGTCCCCGCGGCACCTGCAGTGTGAACCCCAGGGAACACCCCTGTGAGACTGAGACAAAGGGGCCCCACGGGGCAGTCTGATTCTTCTTTTTGTGTTTATTGTTGTTGTTCTCAGTACTGGAGATTATTCCTAGTCCTTTAAAAAAATTTTTTTAAAAAAATTTGAGACAGGGTCTCACTAAGTGGCTAAGTTGCCCAGCCTGGGCTTGAATGTGGTGATCCTCCTGCCTCAGCCTCCCAGAGGGCTGGGATTATAGGCCTGCATGGCTACACCTGGCTGGACTGTTTTTTCTTTAAGTTTGAAGCAGCCAGTCTACGCCATCACAAGGAGCTGACATTACATTAAGGGGCCCCAGCTCTTTGTACTCCCCCACGTGTGGGCAGGCACAGTGACACCTCTGCACACCATCCTAAGGTCTGCCCAGAACCTGCTTGGCAGCTCCCAGAGACCAGGAATTGAGGAACAGGAAAACTGACAGCCTCGGGGTGTGAGTGACAGCGCGCGCATGGAAGGGACAGAACCACTGCAGGGCCACCTGGCCTGCGCAACCCTGACTGGCGGAGGGCAATGGGTCTCACCGAGAGGAAGGGTCCTGCATGGGTGCCCCGGGACAGACACTGGGCTCCACAGCACCTTCCATCCAGGACTGGGTTCCACTTGGCCTGGGCCACGTGGATACAGTGTCCCCTGTCACACTGGGCCAAGTGCCCTGAGCACGGAGGGCCCTGAGCACAGCGTGCCTCCCAGCTGCGTCCTGCTGGGCCCTGTGCTGCCCTGCCCAGACCTACACTGGGTCACCACTCACTGCCCCGTGGTCCCCTTGCCTGAGCCTCTGCCCTACTCCGTCCCCTGGAGAAACTGCAGTGTGGGGAGCCAGTCCGGTGCAGCCCCAGCTCCCTGGGACAGCGGCTCCACAAGGCCACGGCTGATGGGGCACACAGAGACAATGCTGCCCACGACATTCCTCTACACGGACTCCGAAGTTCCACAGGGCAGCGGTAGCAAGCTGTCACATGTCAGAAGTGGCACAACAGTGACGGCATGTCTGTCCTGCCATTGGGGGATGTCCCCAGTCACCTCTCCCTGCTGCCTAGCCAGTGCCATCTGCAGGGTGCTGACACCCAGGTGCAGTGCCTGTACACAGGACACGGCCTGCTGGGTGGTGGCGGGGTCCAGTGGTGCGGGAAGTCCCTGCGCCATGGTTCCTGCGAGGCAGGGAGTGGGGTGCCACCCCCGGCTCACAAGGGGCTTTCTTCAGGTCCCTCCCATACACAGTGGCAGCCAGAGGGGTGCCCTCCCCTTGTAGACGGCAGTGGGATGGACCGGGAGGACCCGCTCTCGGCAGCAGTGCGTCCTGGAGTCTTCTAGTGGCACTGGGTGGAGGAGGAGGCGGTGGGTCAGCCCCCAGCGTGACGTCCTTGCCGGCCCGCCTCTCTCGGTCACGCAGGCTTCTGAGTACTGGGATCTTCTCCAGCATCTCACAGCTGATCTGCAAAAGGAAAACAGTTCTGGCCACATGCAGGGTGTCAAGGGACAAAAACCACATACATCCAAGGAAGGGACACTGACCACCAGCCACGCTGTGCCAAAGGTCTGTGGGCTGAACAGTCCCACAAGGCCTTCCACGAAGTGGGATTCTGCTGCAGTAAACAAAAAGATGCCACCACCCGCAACTGTGGTCCCTGTGGAATCTGAGCTCCTTGACTCTGTCCCTGTATGATGGAGGCTGGCGGGAGGAGGCTTGTGTCTCTGAGGACTGGAAAGCAGCAGGTGGAAGCCAGGTCTCCCACTCATGGAGGCACCTGGGCCACAGAGGGCGAGTGTCTCCAATGGCCCACTCCATGCTTGCCCCCCACTCTGCCATGGGTGGGACACTCCCTCCACTCAAGGAACGACTCAGGGGTCAAAACCGTGCCAGAAATTCAGACATGAGGCTGGGCTGAAACGGACACTGTGGGTTGTCAGGCTTTGACCTGAACAGGCGAGAAGCCGAGCACTGCTCTGTGGGATGTCCTCAGTGGCACGAGGACCCACCCAGGGCTTCATGCTGTGAGGCCCGAACTCAGCTCCCTTGTTCCTTTTGAGATCTCAGTAAGTTGCCAAGGCTGGGCAGGAACTTGCCATCCTCCTGCCTCAGGCTCCCAAGAAGCTGAGATTCCAGGTCTGTGCCACCACCCCACCCAGCTATGAGACTGTGACTCAAGGGGTATGATGGGCTTGTCTGGACTGTAATCAATCATCAGTCAGCAAGACTGCTGGGAATTGGCACTGCATCAGGGAAGGCGGAGAGAGTGCCCTGCAGCCCCTGGGGCCATCCTGACAGCTCACCGCGGGAATCACTGACCCAGCCGGACCTCAGCGAGGGGTGTGCGCTGGGCAGGAGACTGCGGGACAGCGCCCCAGGACACAACTGCCCACAATTCTCACTGCTTAGAGATGTTATCAAATTATAGGTGAACTTATAAAAATGATATTAACCCCCGCAGACTCGTGCTCCCTGCTCGGCACACTTCCACCCCATTCTGGCCACCTCCTGAGTCGCCTGGGCCTCTTTCCTGCACCTCTGTGCATGGTAGGATAGCAACGTGGTGCGCAGATGCCCGGCCACGGGAGAGGCAGGCTTACAAAAACATGGCGGCACGTCCTGTGCCTCAGTCACCAGACGAGGCACCCTGTGACTTCTGGCTCCTCCCCAAAGTTAACATGACTGTGAAAGTAACTAGGGACACAGAGGCAGCCATGACAGCACAAGTGAAGACATGCAGCACGGACAAGTCCCCAGCTGCTGCCGAAAGCGGCCGGCATGGTGGGTGAGTGTGTGAAGGTGGGTAGGGCAGTGCAGCTCCACTCTCACACACCGAGATGCAAACATTCACCTGCACGTCGGTCCACTGTGTCCTGCGACCCCTCCCTCCTCTGGCAAAAAGCCCAGTCCCCAAGAGACCACTGTGGTACACACATGGGCTCTGTTCAGGCACACCACCTGGGTTCGGCTCAGCCCAGAAGTCAGGCAACTGTAGGTATTTCTACAGGACTAAACAGACCAGTCAGGTGACTCACTACATGGGGACAATGGCTCGCACCCTGCCATGTCTCTCCTAAGAGCAAGTTCCTCCACCTGGGAACTATCCCCAGGGCTGCCAACTACACTGGGAACAGATGGAGGCCTTAGGCACCTGGGCATGGGGGAGCCTCAGCCCAGGCCCTTCAGTCCTTAGAACTTGGCGGCCCGTCTGTCCCCCAGCACTAAGCACAGTGAGGCCCCCATGGCTGATCTGTATGGGCACCGTGCCGCCTTCAGCCTGGAGGCACTCCTGCTGCCATGGATGAGGTGCAGAGAACTGCAGGCTAAATCAGGCCTAGGCCAGGGACACAGCCACAGACACAGACCTGAAACTTCACCCTGTGCCACTGCTGTGAGCTGATTCGAGGAAGCCTCACCTCACCTCACCTCAGACCAGCAACCCAAAAGCCTGGGACTGCATGACAGGCCACACCCTCATGAGTGGCCCACACACACCCAGCAGCCTTCTCCTAGGCTCACGGGCTCACAGCACTGGGTGTTTCTGGGGCACCCAGCAATAGATTCAAACTGGCCATTGTCAAGGCTAAGCCACCAGATCTAGTGGGTGGAAAGGATAATGTATTTACCGCTGGGACCAGTGACACAGGTCTGTCATTCCAGCACTGTGGGAGGCTGAGGCAGGAGGATGGCACGCACGTTTCTGCCTGGCCCAGGCACTGGGGCTGTAGCTCAGCGTGACGGTGCCTGTACTACAAAGAGAATAAAGTGAAGCAGCCCCCACGGAAGCAGCCGGCGCCCTCGCACGAGACGAGACTCCCTCAGCGGCGAGTGCTCCAGACATTGCCACACAGGAGGCAAGTGTGAGGGCAGGGCCTTCCACGCCACACAGGCCTCGGCCCCCGCCAGCTTTCTCCACATCACCACGTGGCTTGTGGTCCCAAGTGTCAGACGGTCCAAAGGGCCTGGCAGGGCTGCCACGGGAGCCATGCCTGTCTGGAGCACAGGGCAGGCAGGGCCTATGTAGCTGGGCAGGACAGGGTTAGCCCACGCCAGGAGAAGACAGATCTCCTTGGCTCCGGCTGTGCGGGTCACCAAGAAGCACCAACGTGCCTTCTGCTTTCAAGTCCACAAAATCAGTTTAAGCTCGCTGTGAAACACCAGCTTCAGGTCTCATTCCTGAAGCTGATCAACAAAAAAAAGTTGTCTAGTGTGATCAGGCTTCTCCACTCATGTCAATGTCAATTTCCAAGGGGCCAGTTAGAGTTGAACCCTGCCACTGCCCACCTGCAACTTACCTGCTTGCAGCCCCTACAGAACAAGGATGGCACCCCAGAGTTCCTATAGTGTCCACTGCCTCTTTGGCTGGCATACAAACTTCTGTTCAATATGAAAGTTGTTCACAATATCTATCCAGCCTCAGGTATGAGACCTGAAGCTGAGCCTCAGCATCCCAGAACTGAGGCCCCAGGTGAGGCCCTGATGCCCAGGACACCCAGAGACACCATGGGGACACCCTCCAAGAGGCCGTGAGAGCTGCAACTGCTTCCAGGAACCTAAATGCGTGAACATTCCTGATTATGGCATGGACCGGGGGTGGGGGCAGTCAGGGGTGGTGCACATGTCATGGGGTCCCGGTGGCTCCCAGTGTGACACTGAGAGTGATGACGGCTCCCCGTGCCAAGCACAGAGCACAGTACCCAGGAGCTCAGAGCCTACAGTACCCCTCACAGCACACAAGGTCTCAGAGGCCACCCAGGCCACACGGGGGAGGTGGTGACAGCCACAGCTCCTGCCTTAGCCACAGGCTCACTGAATACCTGGTCTCCCATCTTTAAAACCTGCTGACCCAGGCTGGACTTTAGAGGTGGTACTTCTGTGAGCTGGGGACGCAGGGCTCTGGGAGGTGGAGCAGAGTCCCAGGGACTGGGAGGGCAGGCAGCTCTTTGTGGCTGAGGGGGGACGGAAGCGCAGGCTGTGTTCACTCCTCTCCCATCCAGGGAAGGTGCATGCGTCTAACCTGTGGCCTGCTGATTTTTTGTCTTTGTTTTTTGGTTATTTTTTTTTTAATGAAAAGGACCTATCTTAGGCCATTATAAAATGCACTAGATGATGCAGTTAATGTGTTTAATTACCAGATTTTCATTTTTAAACTGTTTCATTATAATGTTAAAAAATCAATGGCAAAAAATAGTGGGTCACTGGTGGACCTGCTTAGATGATCTATGGTGTTCTGAACTGTGACACCCCAGACAGGGCAAGAAGACAAATAGGTGGTTGACTCCTGGGCCCCTGGGCCCCGATGCCCACATGGCACAGCCTACAGCTGACCACCATGGGAATATGCCACCGCATCCCGTGAAACGACATCTGGAAACTGCGCTGTCACGTGTCACTGCCTGCCCCTGTGCCCATGCTGGCAGGTGAAAGAACAGGCTGGAATGGGCAGGCAGGTGGGGACAAGGTGTTTCCATCCCTTCAGAGAACAGCAGAGAAGGAGCCAAGCCAGCCACCCTCCCCCAACAGGATGTCCTAAGGCAAGGAGCAGGGGACTCTGCATAACCTCCCCAGCACTTGGCAGGAGACCCTCCCTGGGCAAGATCTGCTGGAGGCTGAGCAGACGACAGCCTTCCTTACAAAGGCTCTCACCTGAGGCACCCCTTGGCCTCTCCTGACCACTCCTCCAGAGTCTTGCTTCTCAATAAATCTTTCCTTGCTCAGCGTCTCCTGTGAACTCTGATTATTCTCAGTCAAATCAAGAGTTCCTGAACCCCAACGTCAGGAAACATCAGCAGTAAAAATTCCAACTCTTTACTGGAAGTTAGTCTTTTTTTTTTTTCACCACCCCTAACTGTCAACAAAAACTCCCATGTCTATATGCACAGCAAGACCATGAAAGAATTGTAGGGGTTGGAGAAGGTATCTGAGCTTACAGGGGCCCCATGTGGGGACAGCCGACCAGGGCCCCAAGGACACGCAGCCTTTGGATGCACGAGGCTCTCAGGTATGTCCCCTACAGAGCGATGGAGACGGGAGACGCCCACTGCCCCACAGCCCATGTGGGACGCGGGGCAGGGCCTGGCTGGGCCTGGCCCTTCCCACCGATCAGGGTAACACTTGTCCAGCCGGCACAGTGACCTCATGTACGGCAGCATGGGAGTTTTTCTCTTCAGATCTGTGAGTGTGACCAGGTGCCCCACCTCGCTCTCCTGGGGAACCCCAGGCTCATCTTGATGTAACTGTAATGGGGCCTCTGGCACCACAGCCTTCATGTGACCCTGCTCCTGGCCAATGGGAAGTACTGGCCTTGCCATCCTGTCTGGGTGTGGCCTTCTAAAGAAGCTGTATACCCAGATTCTGGAGGAACCCAGGCTCTTTGGAAACACACTAAGGAACATCTTGATATTTAGGAAGGTATAACCACCTTCTCCCTCCCTGGTACCCTTGGAAGACACCCTCATCCATTTCCAGCTGTGAAAGTGGCTGCTCTCTGTTCATATTTGGGCTGATCTGAAAGGAGTGGGTGCCAACAGCGCCCACTGGCAGCACCAGGCCCTTCAGATGTGTTTGGAAACAGTCCCTGCTCTTCCCAGCGTAGAGGAAGAAAAGTGCCCAAACTGGGTGAGCTGGTTTAAAGAATGGGATAACTGTGCACCCATGAGTACCCCCAGGAAGTTCCGTCTCCATGTTTGCTCTGAAGTCTGGCTGCCTTGCCACCAGGTACAGCATTGTGAGCCACAGGCTGGCTTCTGGGACAAACTCCCATCAAAGCAAGACTGTCCCCCTGTGCTGGGACCTGTGCTCAGGCGAGGACATCAAGGTGGGCAGCTCCAGGTATGTGGGGGGCACTCTGGGTGCATCCAGGAAAGATGACAAATGCCACACATACCACACTGCAGCTGGGAAGGAGGGATGGCTCGAAAGAGTGAAAAGTGACCTGTAAGTCACTTCTGCCATGCCCACCATGGGTCCCCTGTGCCACCTAGTGCAGCAAACCTGGAACCTGGCTGCATGTCAGACCTGCCTTGGTCCAAAGTTCCCCTGGAGATGTGAGGATGATCTGGCTGTGACCTCTCTCAGCCCACTGACCGCCAGGGTTGATTCAGCTGATCTGGCTGGCTAGGCTGGTGTCCCTCACCGCTCCATGTGCATTCCCCCTAAGCCGCATGCTCAGGTGAAGATGACAACCTTCCCAGCTACAGGAGGACCGTTTGCGGTCAAGGGCATACGAGTAGCTGCACATCCCTGCTAGAACCTCCAAGCAAGCTCTCAAAGTTTCCCTGGGATCCCAGAGCACGTCCATGTCCCAGACAGTGTCTTGCAAGAGGAGCCGCTACACGACACCACGTGTTGCCCGGGCTAGCCTCAAGGATGACCCACCTTGGACCAAATGACCCCTGCTGGCTTGGGACGCTGGCAGCCGGTGGTGAGCACCCTGGAGGGGGTGAGGATGTAGTCCACGGTGAGGTCATGGTCCTCCAGGAGCTCTTCAGGGATGTCCATGACCTGGCAACAGAAGAGGGGTAGGAGGGGGCATTGCCAAGGCTGGCCAGGGAAGCACCCACACTCAGTCTGTACTGAAGGCTCAATTGTCACACTGCCAGCATCTGCTCAACCGCGCTGCACCACAACACACAAGGGCCAAGTGATCAGCTGCCCACCCAGGTGCCCGTCCACAGCACGCACCTGGCAGTCATGGACTATGGTGACTACTGGCGTTCCCTGGCAGACAGCTCCCATGGACACCATCATGGCGTACTCGAGGTCGGCGTAGCCTTCGCCCTTCCCAATTCTCCAGCCTATGGGACAAGGCCAAGGACCAGTGTCCACATGAGGTCTGAGCCCTTGGGGACAGGGCTCCCCGTGGGTTGTTGCACATGGGGAAAACTAGGCTCAACATGCCTGGCCCCAGAGCAATTTCCACAGCAGCCCACGGAAGTGGACCCTTGCCCTAACCAGGCACCACAACGGTAAAGCCATACATGGTTAAAATAGGGAGAAGCTGGCATGGTGGTGCAGGCCTGCAGCCCCCAGCACTCTGGAGGCCGAGGCATGAGGATGCTAGCTCTAGCCCAGCCTGGCAGCCCTGTCTCAAAATGAAAAATAAATAAATAAGTATGTAAGTAAATAAAAGGGCTGCTAGGGTTCAGGCTAGTGTAAAGGCCCTGGGTGCAACCTCCAGTACCAAGCAAACATAAAGCAGGACCCTTAAACGCTGCGAGGGACCAGTGCCCACTTGTGCAGGCGGCCAGCGGGCCCTACACCTGAAGTCACAAAAGCACCTGCCAGAACAGGTTCCTGTTGAAAGCCGAATACTTCAGTCTGTCTGGCTCAGAGGAGAGGGAGACGCTCCGAGGCCAGGGCTATGGGTGACACTCCTCATCTTCCTACCAAGCCAACTTATTCCTGTGGCCCTGCTGGGCGATGGCCGCCACCAGGCTGGCACAAGATAGGCGAAAGCGAAGAGGCCAGGTGGCACCTCTGCCCCACCAGCTGGTGCCTGGAGTGCGGCAAACCAGCCTCATCCCCCTGAATGGTGAACGTGTGCACTTTCCTCCGTCAGCAGTGGTACAGTCCCAGGCCTTAGCTGCCACCGCAGTCACCAGAGAAGGTTGAGGGACCTGTGTCACCACTGAGATGTAAGATCAGAGCTGACCACAGTACTAGACACTAAATAACTTTCATCCAGCAAAGAAACCAGAGAGATAGCTCAAGAGGAAAGGCGTAGATGCCACGGGGAGGTGAGAGAGGAGGCTGGGCAGGGAGCAGGGTCTGGGGCACGCGGCCTTTGCTGTCACCAAATGCATGTGAGAGTGGAAGAAAGGTCTGGCACCACCAAAGGGACAGTGATCTCTTCCTTTTTGTTTGAGACAGGGTCTCACTCTGTAATCCAGGCTGGTCTTATACTTACTTTGGAGCCTAGAGTGGCCTTGACCTCATGCCAGCATGCCCAGCTCACATGATGCTGGGAATCTAACCCAGGGCCTTGCACTTGTTAGACAAGTCATGAACCTCTGCTCTATTCCTCCAGCCCTGATATCTTTCTATCTCCTATAGAGGGCTGAGTTGGGGTCTGGTGAGGGCAAGGGATGGATCGTTACATGTCCAGGAGGTAATGACCGGCAAGCTGGGCGTGGAGCCCCCAAGATCACTGCCTTTGTCTTACCTTTCTCAGAAACAGCCACTGAGCCCACCACCACGAGATCCACGCGGACTGTGGAGTCAAGGCCGATGGGGACGCTGAAGTGCCTCACGCCCTGTAAAGGGAGGAGATGTGGATGGGGCCACCCGCCTGTTCAAGATGGGGGCAGTGGGGTTTGGCAGCCCCTCCTGGCCCACCTGGTGGTTCACACCCTGTGGCTCACACCCAGAAGTTCACACAGGTTCTCTGGAGTTTGGGGATAACTGGAACACCGGGAACCATTTCAGAGACGTCCCCCACTGCCTCCCCAGGAAGGTGTCCACAGGAATGCATGGCACAAAACCACAGAATACTGACCCCATGGTATTTACCACATCAGTTTCCCTGCAAGGCCAAAAGGCCACGGGCAGACCTCAGGCGGGGCCACAGGAGACGAGCCAACCCTGCAGGGCGGCGGGCCTTAGCTGGTTGGACATCCCAGCCGTGGGCCGGCCTGGCCCCCGCCTCATGGACTGGTACTGGGACTGCAGGAGATGGTGGGTGAGGGGTCTGGCAGGGAGATGGCTCAGCACATGCTGTCTGCTGCGCGCACTGTGCAGAAACCGCTGGAAGCCATTATATCCGCATGTGACACACTCACTCCTAATATTACTTTAACCAATACTACTAGGTCTGGTGGCACAGGCCTAGCACTCTGGGAGGCTGAGGCAGGAGGATCACAAGTTTCAGCCCAGCTTGGGCAACTCAGCGACTTAGTGGAACCCCTATCTCTAAATCGAAATTAAAAATGGGCAAGTGATGTGGCTGGGTGTGAAGGCCTGGGCTCCGCCCTCAGACCGCAGACACACAAAATGCACCTAAGCGCCACAAGTGCATGCTCAGTTCTGGAGGGAATGACCAGGCTTCTCGCCATGCAGTTGGGGCCCCACACAGAACGGCATCTGGCTGGGGCGGCTGAGGCCGACTCCCACTCAGAGGCAGACAGGCCACTTGTGGGGTCAGGATGCGGGACCAGCATGGGTCCCCTTGCTGTCATGCTGCCATCTCGCCTGCAGTGCCCAGGGGCCTGGCATGGCACTTCCCAGCCTGCAGGCTGTGTCGGGGATGCCGGCGTTGCCACAGGTCCACTTACCTGCCCACCGTTACTTCTCCTCAGCTACTTCCTTGAGATACGTTTTATTTACTTATTGCCTGTGCATTGTAAGCCAGGGCTAATTCTGTTTTTTAAGGTAAGAGAGGGTAACATTAAATGACCATTCACTCTTTATGTATTAGACTTGAGGGGCAAACCCCTTAATAAGGTAAATCTTGAGTTGTCTTATTTCTATCTTATTATTAGGAAATCATAAATCAAATGCTCTGGAGTTTACTTTTGGATTCTTCAAAAAAGCCACCAATTGTCATTTACGTACAGCATCCATGCGGATGCTGTCACAATAGGCTGTAAAGTAACAGTTCCCTGAGATAGACTGAGACGGTGTAACCCCGCCCACTGCCAGCCTGGGGCAAGAGGAAGCAGTCAAGAGGATGCAGTCTCTAAGGGCCCGCGGGCACCACTAGAGGGCACCAGAGCCTGCACGCCCCTCCGTACCTTTTCTCTTTTGGACAGAAACAAATGACAACTTGCCAATTGGTGCAAAATATAAAGTGAGTCACAGCAAGTGAGTTTACTTATTCGCACTTTAATATGTGGCTCGGGGGCTGGGGCTGCAGCTTGGCAGGTAAAGGGCCTGCCTAGCAAGCCCCAGGCCCCAGGTGTGATCCCCAGTACCACACACCCGGGTGTGGAGGCGCACGCCTCTGACGCCAGTACTCAGGAGGCTGAGGCAGGATTGCCAAGACTTGTTCAAGGCCAGCCTGGGCTACATATTAATTTCATACCAGGCTGGACTACAGAGCAAGATGTTGTCTCAAAGCCAAAAGCATAAAAACAAACAAAACTTATAATAGGCGGCTTAGTGGCGGGATTGCTGAATATTTTAACATTTCTTGGTCGCTTGACCTTGTCATCAACAAACATCAACACTGGCTTCGCACCAGGGTGGACAGAAGGGGCAGCTCAGCCTTAGCGGGGCAGGGACATGGCTCCGAGCACTCACCTGGGAGGTGGCACACTTCCTCAGCACGTCCTTGGTGGCTCCAGGGGGCGGTGTGATCTTATTAAACAAGCCAGTTCTCAGTCGTGGTGTTGGGACCAACAGTGTTTTCTTGCTCTTTTAAGAAAAAGACAATTTAAAAAATGACCAAGTTGAACTTTTTACATAGTGCATCCCTGTGCATGTTTCTACAGTTTCAAGAGAGAATCTGGCATTCTCTGTGTGTTCTGGTCTGCAAGCTCTGCCAAAACATTCACCGGCGGCCAGCACCAAGCCCTGCCCCGCGTGGCCTGCCTGCAGGAGAACGGTGGCTACCGAATGTGCTAGTTCTGCCCTACGAGACATTCCAAGGCACCACAGGTGAAGACGGACAATGCAAAACCTCAGCTAGAATCCCTTTTCACCAACATCCCAGCCCCAACCCTCCCTTGTCCCTGTCCTCAGAGTCCCAGGCACCACAGCAATGGCGACATATGACAGCGGACAGCATGGCTACATGACAGCGTCCTTCACCCTATACTCAGTCTGCGGCTCTCTGAGCCACCCCCAAGTCATGGCAGGCAGGGTCTCCTGCTGTTCTCTAAGCACCCCATTTACTCTCCCCAGTTCTCAATCCCCAGTGTGCCCTACAAGAGGGCTTCTCAAAGTGAGGGCCCGGGGTTGGCCAGGAGTAGGCAGCTGGGCGCTGGGCACAGGCGTGAGTGGGGGCTAGGATCTGGGCCTGAAGAAGCCCCTGGGATGATCTGTGCCCAGGGAGGCAAGAGTGTGGGCCCGGAGATTTGCAGACTGCACGGGGCGGGCCGGGACGGGAGGCCCCAGGTAGCTCAGAACCCCCCTCCGTTGGGACAACATCACACAGTGGCTTCTGAGCAGTAGATGACAATCCAAGGCAGCAAGAGCCCTAAGAAATCAGTTTGCTTGTGGAAGACTTTTGGACCCAAAAGCAGCATCTCAACACAAGCAGATGTCACCACCAAGTGTGGTCAGGGACCTCAGCCCTAACTGTACACTGGCCTCACTGGCAAGCTCCCAGGATTAGAGGCCTAGACCCTGCTTCAGGCCCTGGCCTGGCCAGGAGCTTCACAGCTCCCTGATGACACTGCCACACAGCTTGAGCCCAGATGCTGCCTGGGCCAGAGGTCCTCAGCCTGCCTGCTTGGAAGACTCCTACTCCTGATCAGAGTATTTATTAAGAACAGAGTCTGAGCCAAGTGTGGCGGTGCATTCTGAGAGATTGAGGCAGGAGGATCATGTGTGTGAGCCCAGCCTGAATTAAGTGATTCAGCAAGATCGTCCCAAAATTTTAAAAGGGCATAGAATGTAGCTCAGTGCAAAGATCCTGGGTTCAATCCCCAGCACAAAACAACAGCAAAACAAAACAGGAAAACATTAACACAGTCTGGAGCCACTTTGGTACCTGGGGGTTAAAGCATCCCTAGAGCACAGCAGCTGATGGCGAGACACAGGCCACTGTATCCACAGGTGTCACCTGCCCTGTGTGCACCCCCAACACCCCTCTGCACCCAGATGGGGCTGAAGAACCTGGGCTGTCACCTGAATTCCAGGCAACTGGTAAGCCCACAAGTTTCCACATACCACCATGGGGGTACCAGTGCCACCATGTCCTGGAGCTGGATGTGGTCACATCCCAGCTCATGTGGCCGTTACGTCTGAGCGCCTGAGGAGGACCAACTCACACCACCATGTCATCGGCCCTGATGCACAAACCACATGGCTGAATCCTGCCCCCACATGGTCCACACTGGCCTCAGCACAGCCAGGGGCTAACGGGTGACAGCTCCAAGCCTGGCATGCACAAGGGCTGACTCGGGGATCAGCCTCCAGGCAGGACCTGCCTTTAAACAAGTGACAGGGGCCTTCTCCGTTTCTGTTCTTTCCTGTCACCTGCTGGGCTGGTGGGGACCTCACTGCAAAAGCCCTGGGAAGACGCGCACAGAGCCAGTCTGCAGACAGCCAGGTCCGCCACAGTCAGCTGGAAGCTGCTGTGCCACTTCTCCCAGCTCACAAAGGTACCTTATGATAAGGAACTAAGGCGGGCAGGGTCTATATTTCAAGAAGATTTGCACAGGGTCTCTTGGCAGATCAAGAGTCCCTATGCCCCCAGGCACATTTAAGGTCCCTAGAGCTAGGCATAGTGAGTGGCACAGGCCTTTAATCCCAGCACTCTGGGAGGCTGAGGATTGCAAATCTGAGCCCAAACTGGGCAACTCAGCATCTTTGCAAGATCCTGCCTCAAAATCAAAAGATGCAAATGGGATGTAGGTCAGTGCAAAGGCACCGGCCTGGGTCCCCAGGACCATGAGATAATAGTAACAATAAACGAAGATTCTAAGCTGGTGTGCAACTCAGCACTCAAAGCGCTTGCCTAGCAAGTTCGATTCCCCAGCACCACATAAGCCAGGCGTGATGGCGCATGCCAGTAATCCCAGCACTTAGGAGGCTGAGGCAGGACTGCTGTGCATCTGAGGTCAGCCTGGGCTACAGAGTGAGCTCAGGACCTGCCTGGACTGCAAAACAAGATCCTGAATCAATCAATCAATCAATCAATCAATTTCCTAGGGAGGAGCCCTCACCTCTTCCCTTCCAGCCACCAAAATGTCTCCCGGTCTCCCTACCCACCCCTCGCCTACCCACCTTCGCCCAGTAACACCAGCAGGAAGAGCAGGCTCCCCAGGGCACTATGGCACTAGCAGGCCTAGCAGCTGCCCGTGAGCAGCAGGCTGTCTCACAGTAAATCACAGGGCCATGTGACTGCTCCTGAGTTTATAGCCTGCCTGCGCTCGATTTATATGCATGGTTGGGTTTTATAGTTGCTGAAGAGCTATAAGTACTAAAATTTATACCAAGTTCCATGTTTACACAGATTAAGTTCAATTATAATACATTAATTTAAACGAACCCGGGGAGAATTCTGTTTTCCTTTTCCTTGACAGGAGCTCATGCACTTAAATGGGAAACAGTCTTCTACTTTATATTTTGGGAGAACACAGGCCACATTTTTTTTTTTTTTTTTTTTTTTGAGACAGAATCCCACTCCGTAGTCTAGGATTGTCTTGAACTCACTATGGAGCCCAACCTGACCTCAAACTGACGGCGGCCCTCCTGCCTCAGCCTCCTGAATGCCAGGATTACAGATGTACACTACCACACCTGGCTTATGTGGTGCTGGGAAATGGGACATAGGACCTTGTGCTTGCTAGGCAAGTGCTCTAACTGCTGAGCTACACCCCTCAGCCCAGGCCGAGTATTTTCCTGATGAGCTATTATATTCCAGAGAATTCTCTTACACATGTGGCAAAAAGAAATTCACAGATATGATCTTTCTCTCTGATGAGGCCCAGCACCTCCCATATCTCTCTGAGCGTCCCTGACCTGTGATTCCAAGGGCACAGCCCAGGTTGCACTCAAAAGTACCTTTTACAGTGATTCCCAAAGGTGTGCTCGCACCTTTAGGACGCTCTGCACACAGGATTTGGTGCTTACATAATTTTTCTCATACTATTAGTTTTACTTCAAATATTAAGACAAACCTTAGGCAAATATATTTTTATAGTACATATTTCATATTTTTAATTATTTTTTAGACCTATGGCAACCTCTGGGACTCCTCCCCCAGGCCCCTGAGAGTCACAGTGGGGAAGGTGGGTTACCTGCAGTGCCAGCAGCCGCACACCCTCCAGCGGCTTGTCGGGGTCCACCTTGACTTCCTGTGCCCCAGCAAACATGTGCAGGTCCCCGAGGCGCTGGCAAGCCAAGGACGAGCCCTACGGAGCAGAGACAAGAGTGGTACTTACATTGAGGACGAGGAAGCGCACGTTTTTCTGTGGAGCATCAGGATTGACTTTGATGGTTCTGGCTGCTTCAAACACTGGCAAGCAGGGGAGGTGCTCTGCCGCTCTGGCCGCGCCCTATGCAAACACAATGGCAGGTCACCATGGTAGCTGCTAGGAAGGCAAGGGCCCTGGGCCAGCTGCCGCCCAAGCAGTCTGTCAGCAGCGCCCACCTGGACAGGCAGGGTGAGCTACCCCCACAAGAGGAAAAAGGGCTGCCTGGGGCAGTGAGGGAAAGGGCAGGGCAAGGGGCAAGGGCTCAAGGAGTAACTTGGTCCCCACTGGAACACATGAGGGACTGTCACTAAATAAACACACCCATACAACCTGCCCAGGAAGTCAGCAAGCACCACAACCTGAAGCAACCTCTCGCTCCCAGCAATTTGCTTTTAAAGATTCTTCAATGACTGTGTGTCCCTCCTTTCCACGCATGTCTCTGAGGGAACCAGTAGGCACACACAACATGGTGGAGGGGAGGGAAGGAGGGAGACGCACAGCAACAACAAGACCACATAAAACGATGTCCACAGAAGGCAGGGCAGTCCTGGGAGCCACTCAGTCAGGGACCACGGGAGGGACTGAGCCTGGCCACTTGGATCGAGAGGGTCAAAGACAGGTGCGGGCAGGACACTGCGAGTTCCTGCAGGCTGGAGGCAAAAGCGGCGTGTTCTCAAAAGCATCTCTCCTTCCTTCCTTCCTTCCTTCCTTCCTTCCTTCCTTCCTTCCTTCCTTCCTTCGTCTTTTTTCTTTTTCTTGAGATCAGACCTCACTCTGTAGTCCAGGCTGATCCTTAACTCACAGCAGTCCTCCTGCCTCAGCGTCCTGAATGCTGAGATTACAGGTGCGTGTCACCACTCCCGGCTTCTTTGGAACTAGGGAGCTGAGCCCAGGGCCTTGCGCTTGTGAGGCAGGTGCTCCACGGCTGTACTATCTTCCAGCCCAACCATGTCCCTTCTCTTAGAAAAAACAAAGCCAAGGGCTGTGAACTAGCACACAACTTCTTTCAAAAACTCTTTTTCTATTAAAATCATCATCAATCAGACATCACAGCCTAAACCACACAGTGAGTTCAGTACGGGCCTGAACTGCAGCACGAGATCCTGTCTCAAGACAAAAAAGCCCAAACCAGACATCATGTGCTGCCCACATTCTGATGTAGCACTGTGCGCTGCTACACAAGCCACTGGGGGTGGCTCCCCGCCGGGCGGTTACTCCATACAGCGTCATATCTGCAGGTTCTGCCCTTGATTTTTTAATGTGACATTGTGATTTCTATGGGATTCCCAGTGCCCCATCCACTCACCACTCTGCACACCACCCAGGATGCCCACTGGCCCCCACAAACATGACTGGAGAAAGCACAGGTCTTATTGTCACATGGCTCCATGTTCCGTCCTGTAGGAGAGGACCCCTGCTCACCTCTGGGTTCAAAAAGATATGCAAGTGTCCCGGCCCCGGGAGGCCAGGCGTCTATCCTGGTGATGGGGACTAAGAGCCTCCTGACTGCACGCTTCTGAACATGAGTGCAGACAACCAGGAAGATGCAGAGGGTGGGATGGAACCAGGCCAGACTGCAGAAAGGCATTCCCACGGTGACATGCTGGCTTCTCAAGGGGATAGGGAGGCCAAGGCAGGAGGACCCCAAGCTTAAGACCAGCCTGGGCAACTTAGCAAGACTATCTCAGAAAACAAGAAAGGGCTGGAGACATAGCTCAGTGCAAAGGCCCTGGGTTCAACCGACAACAAGAAACCACCTTCGCCTTATGCCTAACAGAACTCAGTGGCACCACACCAGCAGAGCTCGGTGAGGTGGGGTCGGGGGGCAGGGGACACGGAGGACCTTGCCAGACCCTCCTGCTTCCCGCTCCGAGCTCCAGCCCCCCAGGAAATAGCAAGAACTGCATGACTAACACTAGGCACTTCGGAATAACTTATTTATTCTTGGTACCTGGGCCTTTGCCCCGACCTACATCCCAGCCTGTTTATTATTTTGAGACAGGGTCTCACAGAGTTGCTAAGTTACCCAGGCCGGGCTCTAAATTGTGATCCTCCTGCCTCAGCTCCCAGAATGCTAGCACGACAGGCCTGCACCACTGTGCCAGGTTTCTTCTCCTAAATACTCCAGGAATGCTCCAGTACCTTAAAGTTTGGAATCCTGTGATGAACAGGCCGGGGAAAGTCAGCTAAATTCTGTGACTCCATGTAGTCCCAAATGCGCTCACGGATGTCCTGTTTGGAGATACCTGGGGTGGAGGGGGGGGAGGTCTGTGAGTTACTGACAAAACGGAACTCCTCAGAGAATGGGTCTCCAACACTATCACCCTCCATGTCAGGGTTCATCACCCCACCAGACCAGACTGAGGCCCCAAGTCCCTTCTCAGAGCTCCGGGGCACCCATGAGCTCGGGCTGCATGCAGGAAGGGTACTTATGCCAGCCCCCCACCACCCCCGTCACTGGTCACACACTCTCTACGCCCACTAGTTTTGTACTGTGCTGTTTTTAAAAGAAAACAAAATCTTGCAGATGATCACAGCCTTGTGTGTACCAAGCATTCTCCTTCCATGGCTTCCCAACAGGGGCAGGCCAAAGGGCATTGGGGCAGACTCCACAGGGCAAAGGGGCAGCTGACAACCTGAATGGCATGTGTTTCCCCGCCCCCTTTAAATCACTGCTTTAAGCTGTGTAGATTCTGGGGCCTGAGGGCTAAGCCTGCATCTCCCTTGAAGCCCAGCCAGGGAAGTAGCCCGAGCCCACCACCAACACTGCTGGCCCCTTGCCTCTGGCTGGGCACAGAAGTCCTCCAGAAGTGGAACATGCAGACTCGGCCATGCCCAGGCCATGCAGACACATCTCCAGAGAAGGCTGAAGGCTAAGACACCACTGTCGGCCTTGAAGACTGGGGACAGGTTTCAGCACTCAGCTCTTCTTCCTACTGGGAGCTTTGCATATACAGACCACTGCTGGAATGCGCTCTACTCCATATTCTGAGTAAATCAGGACTCCTTGGGGCCTCGCAACAACAGCAGCCCTGTCCTCAAGGCTGGGGCTTCCCTGCCCCAAGCACCCAGGTCCCCATGCACTACGTCAGCCTTACTGCCCATCAGCCCTCACTGCATAGGCACAGCTGTGCCCCCGCCCCAACACACCTGTCAGGTCCCTCCGTATCTCTCCTCCTCCTCAGATACAGCTCAAGAGCCACCTCCTCCTGGATGCACTCCCTGAGCCACCATCTGGTGGATGCTCCTCCTGTAGGGGCCTGTAGTTCCCTCCCTAGAGGGCCTTTCCAGAGACAATTACAGGGGCACACTTATCACATGGTACACATCTCCCTTCACTAACAACTAAGGACCTAGAATAGTTAGAGAAGCAAGGGTCCCTGCCCTGCAGAATCGATGACACTCATTCATTAAGCCCTGGGCTTACTTGCAGGCAGAGGGAGACACAGGACACGAAAGGAAAAGGCAGACCCTTGTCCTGGCAAAGTCACACAAAAATAGAACAGCTAGAATAAAGTCACGTCAGCGGGTACAAGCCTGAACCCTGGTCTGTGATCACCTCCACTCCCCCACAGGCAATGGGCCCTGCCAAGCCAGCCCGGTCTCACATCCTTCTGATCCCAGCCCCAGCTGGA
The DNA here is from genome assembly GCA_004027205.1 of Ctenodactylus gundi. NCBI lineage: Eukaryota > Metazoa > Chordata > Mammalia > Rodentia > Ctenodactylidae > Ctenodactylus > Ctenodactylus gundi. Next base: position 128,857 of record PVKB01001373.1, on the reverse strand, counting down.
TCCAGTGAGATAGGCCCCAAGTTCCCAACTGGCCTCCCACTGCACTGTCCCTGTCCCTAGAGGATGGAGTCCTAGCCTGGGACGGATCCATCTGGGCTGCAGGGCTGCAGTCCCGGCATCTAACAGACCTGGCATACCCTGAACAATTAAGGGGCGGTGCCCTCACCCCCATTAGGTTCTTCCCCTACTGGGGTACCCCCAAAGGCTGGAGGCTCCAGAAAGGAGTCCAGACTGCGGCCTGGAAGACCACCTGTGACAAAACGCCGCTGTTCATCGGATTTCCAACCGGGCCCCTGGAAGGAGCTTTGCTTTCTCCATCTCCAGGCGTAGGGAGAAGGGGGCAGCTGAGGCCAAGAGCTCCGGCCAGGCCAGGGCTCCACACTGTGGCCAGCAGATGGACTCCTACTGCTATCTTCACGTTTTCTTTTTTTCTCTTTCTTTTTCTTTTTTTTGAAACAGGGTCGGCCACCCAGGCTGGCCTCGAACTCGCGATTCTCCTGCCCCAGCCTCCAAGGGGATGGGACCACAGGAGCGTGCCACCACGGCCGCCTTCACTCCCCCCCAGTATCTTTATCCGGACTCGGTGGCCCAGCCGCCAGCCTAGACCTCAGGGCGTCCACAACACAGGGAGACCCGCGGCCCCCAGTGATCTTTCGGGACGCCCGCCCCTCCCCGGGTTGACCAGCGCCCACGCACACCCCGCGACCCTCACCCGCCCTCAGCTCCATGATGACGACGTCACTGCGGGACGCCTGCTGGGGCGGAATCTGGCGCGGAATGACGTCACCCGCCACGCTCGCCCCTGCACATGCGCACTACGGCGGGGGCGGAGGCCTCGGAGCGCGCATGTGCAGGGAAGCCTGTGGGCAATCCAGGGTGTCTCTTCGAGTGCCCTGTTCCGCTGTAGATCACTAGCGTCCCTCAGATGGCTGATCCTGACGCCCCCCGCCGCCTCTCTCGCACCCGGGAAGCCTCCCTGATTGCTCCTCCTCCGGCCCGGGCGGAGTGCGGCGTTGCATTGGTGCCTAGGTGGTCTCAGCTCCCGCCGCCAGCCCCGCCCGGTGGCTCCGGGTGGCGGTCCCCGGCCGCACCTCGGGGTCCTCCTGGCCTCGGCCTGCTTCTCTCCTCTCCTGTGCGGGTCGGAGAGCCGGGGGACCGGCCGCAGCCGAGCCGCCAAGCAGGAAGGGGACGAGGACCGTCAAGCCTTTGGACCAGTGGACGTCTGCAGATCAACTCTCCCACCGAAGTGGCCCTGATTCCAGGAAGGCGCAGTTGATCGGCGGGAGACCAGCCCCCAGCCGCGGGAACGTGCGTGAGGCTCGGGTCTCCAGGGTGCCACCAGCAGCCCAGCCCCTGAAGAGTGCCTGGATGGACTAACTGTAAAGGGACACGGGGCCACCTGCTGGGGAAGTTGTGGAAAGCAGGGCGTGCCAGGAAGGACATCACTGCATCGCGGGTTCAAAACACAGGTCTGGAACCTGAGTGGAAGCACCAGGCACCCTTAGGAGAAGCCGCTGGCTCCCTGGAGACGGTGCCCGGAAGCAGCCCCCCAAGTGCTCCCACCTGCTGTATGTGCTTGTGTGTTACTCAAACACGCGTTTCCTTTTAAATCCACTTTATGGTGTAGTTCATGGTGAAATGGGGACAGTGACACCTCGGTGACACACTGAGCCTGAGGATATGTCCCTGAGCCCCCAAAATGGACTTCTGCTCCCACCTGCCCCACCAGCCTCCGACTCCATCTCCCGATCCACCCCACGGTGCCTCTGCATCTCCAGCTGTGACTGCAGCTTGCCATCATGAAGTCTTTTTTTTTTTTTTTTAATAGTACTGAGGATTGAACCCAACATCCCAACCCATTTTCATTTTATCATTATCTGAAGGGAGACAGAGACAGGGTCTCACTAAGTCACTGAGTTGCCCTGGCTGAGTTTGAACCAGCAGTCCTCCTGCCTCGGCAGTCACAAACTCTTTCCCACACATCTAGGCCTCGCTTGGACCCTTCCCCGCACCAACCCTCCAGTCTTTCACCCCACCCGTGTCCATGGCCAGCTCTGTTCTCTTCTCCTCTCCCCTGTCTCTGTCCCCTTTTCTCCCCTCCTCTCTGCCTTTGGTTACTTTTCCTTAGAAACTGTCCGCTGTGCTGCCCCTTGTCATGCATGTAGAGTCCTGCCCCACCGATCGATCGTGACACCTAGTGTGGATGAGGAATGTTATTGTGGGTGGTTTATTTATTTATTTATTTATTTATTTATTTGCGAGTGTATTGACAAGCAAGGCCACCCCTGTGTTTGGGGGGAATTGACAAGGGGCAGGTCAGGTTGGGACTGAGTATGTGGGAAAATTTCTACCTTCTGCTCAAGTCTGCTGTGGACCTATTATGCTGAAAAATATACCACATTAAAAGACCTGTCATGCCAGCACTGAGAAGCTGAGTCAGGGGGATCTCAAGTTTGAGCCCAGCCTGGGAAATTTAGCTAGACTCTGTCTCAAAATCAGAAATAAAAATGGACTGAGGAGGTAGCTCAGTAGACACACACACACACACACACACACACACACACACACACACCCCATACAGCTTGCCTTGTAGCTGCCAAAAGGAAGTTGCCACTGAGCCCTGTAAATGCTGTGAGAGGACATGGCGAGAAGCCCTCACTGAAAGGCAGTGGCCATCAGGCTGAGCCAGGAAGGTGGGCAGCTCTGCTTTCTGACCACCATCTCTGTCTTCAGCTTTCAGCAGGAGCTGGCTGTTGGCACTGCCTGTGTCTGTCTGTCCTGCTTGGTGCCTGGACCTCCTTTCTTGCTCCCTCTATGGCACATTTTAATACTATATATTCAAAGCTGCATTTAATGCTTAGTAGGTGTATCATTGGTTGTTTTGAGACAGGGTCATGATCTGTAGTCCAGGCTGGGCCTGAATTCCCTGTGTAGCCCAGGCAGTCCTCCTGCTTCAGCCTCTGAGTGCTGGGATTACAGGAATACACCACCACACCCAGCTAATTTTTATGTGGTACTGGGGAATCAAACCCAGGGCCTTGTGCTTGCTAGGCAAGCGCTCTCACCACTGAGCTACACCCCCAGCTCAGCATTGTTTAAGAGGCTAATAGAAGGTATTTGAGGACTCTTTTCTGCCAGGCTCATGGCTACAGATTAAATAATAGATTTCTTAGTTAAATTTGGAATATAAACACACATCCCCTGAAGTCTGGGCATCTTTATTTTTTTTTTTTTTCTAAATTTGGCAACATTCTGCAGTGTGGAGGAAGCAGTAGAGCCAAGTGCAAAGCTTTTTTCCCCAGGTGTCAAGGCCCAGCTTGGGCGATCTCTCTGTGACGCTGACGTTACCTCTCCTTCCCTTATCTGTGTGTCTGGTCTGCTTCTGCTCTGGAGACAGAATCCAGGGCTGCACTCCAGCTGCAACTCCAGCTCTTTTTTTTAATTTTTCATTTTCAGACAGGGTCTGGCCAAGTCACTATGTTGCCCAGGTGGGGCTCAATTTTGTGATTCTCCTGCCTCAGCCTCCCAGAATTCTGGGATGACGGGCCACCAAGGCAGCCCTTCTCTGGATCTTCCAGGGCAGTAGTGGGTCCTGTCTAGTTCAGATCCCCCTGGGCCCACTGGGTGAGTGACCTGAGCCTCTGTACCCTGCTGCTCACATATAGACCAGGGACAGACCCTCATGGTGAGGGCCAGGTAGTGAGTGGCACTCAGAACAGCTCCTGGAAGGTGGCAGGTTCTAAACATGCCTGAAATGAACATTCCAGCCCGCCAGTGCCTGCCACCTACCACGGCCCAGGCTGATTTTCCCCACCATGTTGCAGCATTTGCCAGAAGTCAAAGGTTCTGGTGGGTTTGAGCTGCCAGTGCGGTCATGGCTGAGGACTGGCGTGCCACTGAACCTACTGGGGACTCCATTTACTTAGCCTGTAGTTACTAGTTATGGAACACAGGGGCGGCCCATAGTGTCTGTCTACAGGGCTTCCTGGGTGTGCTGGGGTGGGGGGCAGATGACATACAGGGAAAATCCCACAGGCTGAGCAGTCAGGGCCATTGAGAAATGAAGCAAGATGGCGGGGGATGGGGGTAAGAACCAAAAAGGAGGGTCAGGCAAAGGGCAGTGCAGTGCAGAGGTGCTAAAGAAGGCCAGGGTCCAGCTGGGCAGGCCCTGGCAGCCCCTCGGGGTGCTTGAGGGCAGAGGCTGAGGCTGGGGAAGGAATGAGCGGCTGTCACTGGGGGCCACTGCACTCCTACTTGATCTGGTCCCCAGGAGGTCCCCCTTCCACTCTGCTCAGCTGCCACCACAGTGGAATCCAGAACTAGACAGGGTGGCCCTGGGAGACAGTGGCCCCCAGAGGCTGGTTTTGAGTCCGGCCTATTCCCTGGGGCTTGGAACCTCCATCCCCAGAAAAACAGCCTTGATGATCAGGCCCAGCCGATCACCTGGGAAACAGCCTGCTTAGTGGCGTCGGAGAATGAGCTCGTGTGCTCTGCAGGGTTGAGCACGGTGCGCCAGGCTGCTGATGAGCAAACTCAGAATCCCACCCACAAGCAGCGTGCGGCCAGACATGGCTGCACGGGCTGGGGGCGAATCTCACTGCTTAGAGGGCTTGCCCAGTACACACAGACCCTGGGTTCGATTCCCCAGCACCAAGTACAAATGAGCCAGGCATGGTGCCACACACTTAAAATCCCAGCACTCAGGAGATCAAGGCAGGAGGCTTGCTGTGTGTGCAAGGCCAGCCTGGACTACAGAGTGAGACTGTGTCTGTAATAATAATAATAATAATAATAATAATAAGGTGCTAGGGGTTCCCCCACACACTGTTGACTGTTTCTGTGTCATTATGAGAATTTGATATGGCCAACTGTTATTATAGAGAAGTTTGTATTTTATTTATTTATTCTTGGAGAAAGGGTCTCACTCTGTAGCCCAGGCTGGTCCTGAACTCACTATGTAGCCCAGGCTGGCCTTGGACTCATGGCAATCCTCCTGCCTCAGCTTCCTGAGTTCTGAAATGATAGGCATATGCCACCACACCCAGCTAATGTGCTGGGGAATATGAACTCGGGTACTAAGCAAGTGCTTTAACCACCGAGCCATTCCTCCAGCCCCAAGAAGCTTGTATTTTAACTTTTTAAGTGTCTAGTTTCCCAAGCTCTAACGTCAAAGAGGTTGCACAGCCATGGGCTGAGAAGCCCAAGCCCACTGCTCAGCAGCTGCTTAGACCCTCTGCCCCTCGGGCCCCTCATGGTGTGACAGTGGCAGGACAGGACCTCCTCTGCAGAGGGGGGAGGAGCAGCACAGGCAGGGCTGTTGGGACAGAGCCTGGCACCCAGGCCGTATTCATGTTTCTTCTCTGCATTGAAGACAAATCACGGGAAATATCCTAGCTCACTTGAGGAGCCCTTGTGCTGAGAGGCTGTGTGGGGCCCACACAGCAGGGAAAGAAAGGGCATGCCTGCTGCCCACCCATAGCCATAGCTGGTGTCAGCTCACCCCCCGCCTGGGCGCAGGCAAGATTGACCCGCTCTGGCCTGCAAATTGGGAAGATGTAATTCACAGGCAGGGCCTTGCCTCTGCCTTCGCCCCAGGAGATGGGGAACAAGAAGCCACCTGTGGAATCCAGGCTATGTGACTTTGATGAGTGGGGCTGCCTGTCCATCTGGGAATGGCTCAGATCAAGGCACTGAGACTGGGAGCCAGGACCAGTGGTGCAGGCCTATCATCTGGAGGCTGAGGCAGGAGGCTCACAAATTCGAGCCTAGGCCAGGCAATTTAGTAACTTACAGAGATCCAGTCTCAAAATCAAAAATAAAAATGGGCTGGGAATATAGCTCAGTGTGAAGGCCTTAGACTGGTTCCCAGTACCACCAAAAAACCCACGTTGTGATAAAATCCACAACTGTTTACAGTTGTTTTCAGAAACTTCCAGAGGAAGAGAGAGGACCTGGGGCCAGATGAGGCTTCCCTTAGGTATTTGAGTTTCCCTTCATGGAGAGGTCTTTGTGCCATATCATTATTATGTTCAGAGCAACAAGAATGCCTTTATCCCAATTTTTTTTCAAAAACTTTCAAACTCTCAGAAAAAAAAATGCAAGGAGGATGAGACATAGACATCTGGTAGTCCAGTACCCAGGGTCACCTGACAGCCTCTCTGTCCCTCCTCCCTGCTCTGCCCCCACCTCAGGCTGAGTCATCCCCAGCTGCAAAGCCAGCGACAAGAGCCCCAGCTCTTTTGACATGGGCCCTCCCAAGACAAGGGCATGTTCTTACCTGGCCACGTGTAATCACTACACGCAGGAAACCCGACTCGATAGGAGACAGTCCTCCGGCACACACTCCAGGTTCAAATGTCCCCAACACATCCTGGAGCCTGTGCTGTCACTAGATTTTTCTATTTCTCGGTGACTTCTTTTAATCCCTTCTCCCTGAGGGTCATCCCCGCCCCTCTGTCCTTCCTGACACTGCCATTTGTAAAGAGGGCCCCATCCTTAAAAGTCACTTTGCCAGGTTTTCATCAGAGCATGTGTTTTGTTCTGGAAGCTATAACTTGTGGAAGGAAGCCTTATAAGAATGGTAATGAGACTGGTGAGTGTGTTTGTTTTTGTGTTCTTATTTTGTTTGGTTTTTGTAATAGGGATTGAACTCAAGGCTTTCACACTGAGCTATATCTGCCTTTAAATATTTTTTTAGGGGATGGAGGAATACCTCGGTAGTTAAACTGCTGGTCTTCCAAGCTCAAGACCGTGAGTTCAGCTCCCCAGTACTACATAAACTGGGCATGGTGGCACACACCTATAGTCCTAGCATTCAAGCCTGAGGCAGGAGGACTGCAGTGTATTCCAGGCCAGCCCGGGCTACATAATGAGTTCAGGACCAGCCTAGACTGTAGTGTGAGACCCTGTCTCAAAAAAAAAAAAAAAAAAAAAAAAAAATTGACACAGGTTCTCACTAAGCCACTCAGTTGCTCAAGCTGGGCTCAGACTTGGTGCCCAGCCTCAGCCTCCCAGAGTGCTGCGGTTGAGTGCCAGAATATTGGGTGTGCGCCATCACTCCTGGCTATAACCATGGAATTTTTGTGGGAGGGGGACTGGTCCTGACCTGCCTATGTAGCCCAAGCTGGCTTTGAACACAGGGCAGTCCTCCTGCCTCTGCTTCCCAAGTGCTGGGCATTACAGAAGCACACCTCAATACCCAGTTTAGACTACGGGTTTTTAAAAAATATGCTGATGAGTCGGCGCTTGGCCCTGATCCCTGCGCCTACACCGGCATGGACTCAGTAGTCCTGTTGTCCCTCCCGGGGCGGTTGCAGACAGGCCCACAGGTATCCCCATGCTAAGCCCCCTCCCCCAAAACCCCTACGAAATGCACCGCATCCTCCACCCTCCCATCCCTCTCGGCCCATCTCCCCCCTGGGGCCACGGGAAGAGGCGGTTGCATTAGTTCCACAGCCCCTCGGTGTGTGCGTGGGCGCGCGACCTCCCGCCTCCTAGCCACCCAGGGGACCCAGATTCCACTGCTTCCCCATCAGTCAGTCCTCTGTAGGATACCCTGCCCCGGAAACTCTTTGGGGACATTCCTATTTTTGTGGGAACGTCCCCAGACCCACACAGACAGGCTCTGGCGGTGAGTGCTAGGTGCAACCGGCAGGGGTCAGCCGTGTCTTTCCAACCGGGCGGGCCCCGCTCCGCCCGGGCCGTTCCCGCACTCGCCGCCAGGTGGCGCCCGCGCGCCGGTCCGCGCCACCTCCGGGTGCGGCGGGAGGAGACGTGCAGCTGGGGGAGGGGAGGGCGGTGGAGAAACGAAATTTTTTTGGCCTTTTTTCCATCGCTTATTATTTTAGCCATACCCAGGGCCCTATGGGGCCCGACTCTGCGTTCAGCTCACCGATGACAAGGTCAAGAAGAGGGAAACCGGCGAGAAAACAGCCGTCCCTCCCACCCCATCCTAGAGACGCGGGTCGCGGGGGGCACGGGTGCTCGGTTTGGCAAAGTCCAGGTGCGTGGAAGGCGCCGTCTTGAGACCCTGAGCACACTGCTCCCCCAGAGTCTGCTGAGCAGAGAAACCTAACTCCAGGGGCAGGGACGGTGGAGGTCCCCTCCTGCCCTCGCGGTTGTGAGGGTCTCCCCCTCCCCACCCCCGCGTCGAGGGCTGACATTCCCGCAGTGGCAGGTCCGCCGCAGCTCTTGCCAGAGGACATTGGTTTCCACCTAGGCTCGGGCAGAAACTGACATCTGGGGGAGGGATTTATTTTTCATAATTTTTACCTCGCTTGCTTTCTGCCTTATTCTATGATAAAATTATTGAACACGCACGCACACGCACCGGCCTCGCAGGAGCAGAGGGAATCCTGTACCGACCCTGCGGGCCGCGGCGGCGCCTCTGATCGGCAGCTCGCGTTTCTAGTAACGCCAGTGCTGGGCTTCGGGAGCAGGGCGCCCCCGGGACCCCGGAACTCAGCTATTTTTAAAAAGATGAGTATGAAAAATACCAGACCTATTAAAAATAATAAAGTCGTAGTAGGATTCGGAGGCCGAGGAGAGAAACCTCAAGCCATTTGCTTGAGAGCTGACAGCTGGCTAATGCCATTGTCCCTTGCTGAAGAGACTGGGAGAGAGAGGAAGACCAAGGTCCAGGGGACCTTGGGACCCCAGTCAGGAGGCAGCATTTGGGTGCCAGAATCCTCAAGGCGCTAAGAGCCTGCTTTTGCGCCCCCTCTTTTGATTCTGCCCTTGCAGAGAAGACGCGGGTCTTTGAAAAGGATGCGCCTCCCGAAGCCCAGGGGGTGCAGATTCTCCAACACCCCTTTTGCCCACCACCTCGGAGTTGAGGAGCGAAAGGGGCACTCAGGATTTACCTGCATTCTTCCAGGGGACCCAGTGGGACCTGCACCCCTCCAGACAGGTCTGGCCGGCGCTTAGCCGCGGCCTAGGGCCGCCCAGCGCTTCTGGGGAGGCGGGCGCGGGGGTGCCGACCCCCGAGGTTTGGGAGGAAAAAAACAGTGCACAGAGATAAACTGACCGCGGGCTCATGGAGCGACGGGACAGCGCCGAGGTCGCGCAGGCCACCCGGAACCCGATCTAGGGGCGCTTTTAACCTCCTGCCGTGCCTTCCCAGCGCCCCAAACGAGCCCTGGTCCCCACGTTAGGTTAAGTCCGCTTACCGAGACTTAACCTAACAAAAGGAGACTAAAGTAGGACAAGTCCACGTGGAGGGTCCCGCGGGAGAAGCGTCTGCGCTCGGGGCGCCCCAGTTGCGCGCTTCTTGGGGCGCAGCCCCAGCGGAGAGCCAGCTCCGGGTTTCTTGTCGTCCGACCGAGGAGTCGGGGACTAGGTGCGGGTCCCGGCCGGTGCTGCCTCGTTCTGGTCTTTTGGGACTGCGGGGGTCAGTCTGCCAAAGGGAATTTCTGGGAAAAGGGACGGACCTCGCGAAGGAGGACACGGGGAGCTGCAAGACCCACGCGGGACACACAGTGTTAGGAGCAGGGCCGGCCCACACGCGTCCCCGGGCCCGTCGGAGCTACCCCGGCCACTAGCGAGGCCTCCTGCGCCCCCGGCGAGCGCGGAGGGCCGGTGTCCGGCGCGCCTCGGTGTCACCCGGACGGCCCGAGCCGCGAGCGTCAGGGATGGCTCCCAAGGACGGTCCCCAGCGAGGCCCCCGCGGACCCCCTGCACCTGGCCCGGCGGCAGGGGGACGTCGAGGGCCCGCCGCGCCGCTCGCCACCAAGCCGGACGCCCGCTCGTCCCTACCCACTCGCCAAGGCTTCGCGGGCCTCACTGGGTTACTGTCATCAACTCGATCTGAGTTTTTCTTATTTTTTGCAAAGAAACGTCTTTTTATTTTAGCTCTGGGAACGTGGGCGCGCTAACTAGGATGCGATAATAAAATAAATTTCAATAAGATGAAACTCTTATTTTCGAAGTCTTTTAAGAGCAAGCTGCCCACAAGTCTGGTGGCGTGCGCCTGGGTCTTAGAGCCGAAGGATTCCGTCGCTCCTCTTCCTGATTGGTGCCAGTTCCCCACAGCTGCCCGGGGATTGGTCCAAAGTTCCGGGAGGGGGCGTGGTCTGAAGAAAGTAAAAACTCCGCTTCAGCAAGAAGACTTTTGAAACTTTTCCCAATCCCTAAAAGGGACTTTGCCTCTTTTTTTTTTTTTTTTTTCGGGCTTGGCGGGGCCGCCCCTCTGGACCCCGGCTGGCCGACGCTCCCCAGGGCTGCCGATCTGCTGGGGCGCCCGGGTTGCCGCCGTGGCCCTGCCCGCGCGGACGGAGGACTGGCCACTTCTACTGGCGACTCCCTCGCGTCCCGGCCGGCCAGCCCGGCTGCCACCCGCTCGCCCGCCCGCCCGCCGGGCCCCGAAGAGCGCGGGGCGAGCAGGACCGGCGCTGCGGCCCCCGGGACGCCCTCCAGGATGCTGAGCCGCCCGGTCGGCTGAACCCGCGCGCCCGTCCTCGGCGCCACCTCCGCCTCGCCCGGGCGGCGTCCCCGAGCCGGCCGGTCGTCGCCGCCGGGTCGCCCCGCAGGCCTCCCTCGCTCCCGGCCGCGGTCCGCGCGCGCCGGCGGACGCCACGCAGCATGCAGGCGCGCTACTCCGTGCCGGACCCCAACGCCCTGGGCGTGGTGCCCTACCTGAGCGAGCAGAGCTACTACCGGGCGGCGGGCGGCTACGGCGGCATGGGCGGCCCAGTGGGCGTCTACGCGGGGCCCCCGGAGCAGTACGGCGCGGGCCCGGGCCGCCCCTACGCGCCCTACCCCCCGCCCCCGGCCGCGGCGCCCAAGGACCTGGTGAAGCCGCCCTACTCGTACATCGCGCTCATCACCATGGCCATCCAGAGCGCGCCCGAGAAGAGGGTCACCCTGAACGGCATCTACCAGTTCATCATGGAGCGCTTCCCCTTCTACCGCGAGAACCGGCAGGGCTGGCAGAACTCCATCCGCCACAACCTCTCGCTCAACGAGTGCTTCGTCAAGGTGCCGCGCGACGACAAGAAGCCGGGCAAGGGCAGCTACTGGACGCTCGACCCCGACTCCTACAACATGTTCGAAAACGGCAGCTTCCTGCGGCGGCGGCGGCGATTCAAGAAGAAGGACGTGCCCAGGGACCGGGAGGAGCGCGCCGCGGCGCCCGAGCCGCCCCCCGCCCCGCCGCCGGCGGACGCCGCGGCCGAGGCCGACGCCAAGGTAGTGATCAAGAGCGAGGCGGCGTCGCCCGCGCTGCCCGTCGTCCCCAAGGTGGAGGCGCGGAGCCCCGAGGGCGCGCGGCCGGGCAGCCCGCGCAGCGCCGCGCCCACGCCCGCCGGCTCCCCCGCGCCTCTCGCCGCCGCCGCCAACGGGCTGCCAGGCTTCAGCGTGGAGACCATCATGACGCTGCGCGCCGCGTCGCCGGGCGGCGAGCTGGGCGCGGCGGCCGGACGCGCCGGCCTGGCGGTGCCCTCGCTGGCTCTGCCCTACCCCACGCCGCCGCCGCCGCCGCCCCCCGCCTCGGCCTACGGGCAGCCGTGCGCGCAGGGCCTGGAGGCGGGCGCCGCGGGCGGCTACCAGTGCAGCGTGCGCGCCTTGAGCCTCTACACGGGCGCCGAGCGGCCGGCGCACCTGTGCGTCCCGCCCGCCCTGGACGACGCGCTCCCGGACCCCGCGGCCGGCCCCGCGTCCCCGCTCGGCGCGCTCAGCCTCGCCGCGGCCGGCCAGGAGGGCGCGCTGGCGGCCGCTGGCCACCACCCCCAGGCCCACGGCCACCACGGCCACCCCCACCGCCACCACCACGGCCACCCCCACCCCCCGCAGGCGCCACCGGCCCCGCAGCCGCAGCCCGCGTCGCAGCCCAGCGCAGCCGCCACGCCCGCGGCCTCCTGGTACCTGAACCACGGCGGGGACCTCGGCCACCTCCCCGGGCACACGTTCGCGGCCCAGCAGCAGACTTTCCCGGGCGTCCGCGAGGTGTTCAACTCCCACCGGCTGGGAATGGACAGCTCGGGCCTCGGGGAGCCGCAGGGGGCCAACTCCAGCTGCCAGCTGCCCTACCGCGGCGCGCCGGCCCTGTACCGCCACGCGGCTCCCTACTCCTACGACTGCACCAAGTACTGACGTGCCGCCCGGCCACGCGACACTCTCTTGGGCCGCGGGGACCGGCGCTCAGAGAAGCCACGCGAGTCCGCGGGCTCCTGCGGGGGCCCGGAGCGGAGACTGCGCGCACCAGCCCTGGGCCGCCTCCGGAGCTTGCAGGTAACCGTAATCCGCCCGCGCCCGGGTTCTGGGACCCCAGAAAGGCCCTCAGCAGGGACGCAGCCCAGCAAAACGAATATCGATGTTAAAACCTCCCTCCCCTCCAGGAAGCTGCGCTCTGCTTCGCTGGGGGTTTCGGAGATTAACTCACGGACCAAAGCCCATGGCGACCTACTAGTGACTTACTGTAGCGACCCCCGTAGGTGTGGGGGATCTCTATAGATCCTGCGTGTGCTGTAATTTTAATTTTCTCTAACCGTGCTGTAAAAATGTGTGGATTTGTAATCAGGCTATTTTTTTGTTGATGTTCTGCAGAGCCATTAATATAATATTTAAAGTTGAGTTCACTGGATACTTTTTCCATCCTGCCCAACCATTTCTGCCAAATTCAAGAAACCTATTTGCCCGCCCCCTCCACCCTGCCGTGATGAGCGAGGGTCCTTGCTCCAGCGGTAGGGCTTTTACAAAACAAGGGAAATAATTTATTTTTTGGTTGGTGGATAAAGAAGCGAAGTGTCTGATACCTTTTATTTAGGAAAAAAGTGTGATGATTTTGTATAGTAGATTTCACCTGAGTATTCTTTTTGAAAGAGCAAAAAATATGATTAACTTCACCCGTGTTTGTCTTATGTGGTCTTCATTGTTGTATTTACCTTAAAATAAACCCATGTTGGTTTTTCTTCTGTCCAAAGTTCGGACGGTATGTTTTCGTTCTTGCATTAAAAACAAAACCAAACAAGGAAACCCACGGTGCATTTACAAACCCACCTGTTGTGGTTATTTTTTTGTGGCACATGTGGCTGGGTTTGTGGACCTGTGTGGACGACCACAGGGAACAGGAGCAGGCCCCTGTTGCCTCAGGAAGTGACAGAAAGGCTTTCGATTAATACATCCACCCTGGGGATTTTCTTGAGGTGATCGGAAAAGCTATCCCGCTTGGTGCGGGGCTGCCTGAGGACTAGTGAGCTGGCTGCTTGCTGTCCTCAGGAATTTTGTTACACATCCCCTACCCCCCCCCCCCAAAAAAAAAACCATGCCAGTTGTCACAACAGTGGCATTTCTTCTCAGGGTCCAGCTGTCCCCAATTGAAGGAGGTGAAAAATAAACATTCCCCATTTGCTTGCAAAGGTGGGACAGAACCATCCTGTTCGCCCTAGTTTTCCTAAAATGCGGGCTTCTTTGTGTCACGGTTTCCCAGAAAAGGTCTAAACGGGACTCCCAGATTGGCCAGCACTTAATATCCATCTCCCTTGGCGGCCAGGCTCCAGGTGGGCTTCCAGGAGGGGACATCTCTCTATATGATTTGTAAATCTTTAACCCATTGCAGTGAAACAGTTTGAAGCCCCCCCCCCCCCCCGTCCCGCCACCCTTCAAAGATAATTTTTGACGCTTTTCCCTTCCAAAGTGTACCAACTTTTTCAAGATGTGAAGTGACCACCGCGGGTGGGGGGTTGTTGCTGTTTCATGTTTTGATGGCTTATCTTTTTAATGTCTGGTTGTGGTGACGCTGCCTTTGGGACGTGTAACTGGGGAGAGATCTCGTATCCATGGTCCAGGCTGAAATCTAGTGACCCTGCTGCCTCCTCGTGGGGATCTGGGGGTCCTAGCTTCGCCAGTTGCTGCCCTGGCAGGAGGGGGCTGCACTTGGCCATGGGTGAAGCTCTCATGAATTAAACATTTCAGACCAGCGAGGTTTTCGAGAGGTGGTACTGCCCTGGGTGGTGGCGGTCGGGTCCCTGGAACCGGGGTGCCGCTGGGGTGAAAGCAGAATTTAATCTCCGTGCTGGGTTGGAATAGGTTCTAGGGCTGGGAGCGTGGTCATTTCCCCCATGCCCGATCCTCAGGCCTGGGAGGCTGCACTTCTCTTTCCTGGGAGTGCAGAGGGACCTGACTCGGCTTTGCGCTCCGAGGCTGGCAGCTCCGGTTCAGGAGCAGGAGTGGGTAGCTGAGAAAAGGAAAGAGGGGGAAGGCTCTCTGGGTTCGGCCAGGAGGGGATCTGAGCTCCCAGCCTCTTCCCCTCGGCTCAGGTTTGATTCTGCTCCTGCTGCCTCGCTCAGGCATTTGCCCAAGGAGGGAAGTAGGTTTTCTGCTCTGTCCCTGTGTGCTGCAGAGGTTCTCTGTCATGCTTGCTGTCTTCCTCAACACCAAAAGTGACAAGGTGACAAGCCCTGAGAGTGAGACAGAGACAGAGAGATGAGAATTAAAGGCCCGAGGGAAGTGGGGTAGAGCTGAGTGGGACACCCAGGCTTATGCCCCTAGGAAGACTTCCCCCCCCCCCCCCCCGCACTGCCCTGGATGACTGGAGCGGTCCCCACTCTGCCCATGCAGGCCCTCAATCCCTCTGGAGTGACATGGGTGACCCGGATTGGGTTTGGGCCTCCAGATACAGAGCGTACAACAGAGCCTGGCCCGGGTGTGCGCAGTGTGCTTGGTGGCCCTAGAGGCTCCCTTCACCCAGGGGACAGGGTAGGGTGCCAGGGGCCGGTCACCATGCTGTGCCCCAAACTGGGCCTGCCTGGACCTTCTGCAGCCCTGGGCGCCTCGGGCCTAGGGGCTGACAGCCTCCCGCAGCCAAGCGGAAGACCTGGCAGCACAGCCCGGGACACAGCGCGCACAGTGCCCGACCATCGTGCCACCATGTGTGTGCTTCACCACCGGCCCCCGAAGGACCACCGGGACAAGATAATTTGTCCTTGACTTAGGTACACCTAGCCGCCTCTTCCTTGGGTTGCTCTGTCCTTGGGAAGCTGAGGGCCTTCTGAGAAAAGAGGACAGGAAGTTGGAGATGCAAGGGCCTGAGTGTCCACCTGAGGCTGCAGGATGTGACTGGGACTGCAGTCCACGCATGCAACCCTGCTCACTTTTCCTCCTGACCCAGTGAGAAAAAATACCTCACAGATCACAAACACATTGCAAATAAAATGAAAGCAACCCCAACACCGAGGCAGAGGCCAGACCTGTTCCGTGGGTTCACCCCATTCCCACTGGCCTTGGCTGCATGGACTGTAACTCACTGAATTCACAGTGGAGGGGAGATCGACCCCTTGCAGAAACCCACTGAGCCCTGAGTGTCCCTGAGGTCCCCCTGGGGCTGCAGCTGGAGTGGCCAAAACACTCGTGGTCAGACTCAGAGTCAGAGGCTGGCAGTCCTTTGGGTTCAGTCCTTCTGTGCAAACCAGCTAGCCCTGGCTGGGGTCTGCAGCTGGGGTGTGTGTGGGGTCACTGCCCAGGCTGAGGTGATGAGTCCCCCCCCCCCCCAATCCTGCTGTGACTTGAGTTCTGAATTACTTTGTCATTGGCCTAGAAATTCGAAGATTGTATCTAGGACCACAGACACCCTCCTCCTTCTCTCTGTTCTTTTTATTTGTAAAATGAGAAGTGACCAGACGCATCCCAAGCCTTCCACTTGCTGGCTTGTCGTCCCCCCTCCCCCCCATATGACAGGAAGATGACAGGGAAAGGAGAGGAAGGAGACAAAAACAGGGTCCTGGGAACTCCTGTGCCTGGTTCATAAATCTTCTGGGTCCTCTCCTCCCCTTTGTCCCACCACGACCTGGGGGTTGCTGCCAGCACTGGGAAGGGCTCCTGCGTTGCCCTCTGAGACTGCAGAAAGTGGGCGGAAAGTGATTTCCAGGCCCCTTTTAAAGTTGGAGAGCCCTTGCCTCCTTCCCTCTTCCTGAATCCCAAAAGGCCAGGACGCAAGATTCGGCAGAGAAAGAATTTAGTGCCAGTCCAAGCACAAGACACTGAGAAAAGGTCCGCTGTGATTCACAGGCAGAAGGACCAAGGTCTTCAGATGGTTCCCCGGTCTCCCATAGGGTGCATACCTGGCCCTCAGAGACCTGCCCCCCGGGGTGTCTGCCATTCATATCTCCACCTGACTTAACAGTGCACCACAGATGGGTAAATGGAGGCCTGAAGTCTTAAGTCTTAGATGCAGCACTGTGCTCAGGACTACAGCGAGGGATCTGAGGACCAGGTGGAAGGGGACAGGTTGGGTGGCGGCCACCCAAGGGCTGGCCCTCTCTTTCCCAGCACTTCCTTGCAAGGCATATTTGAAATGCTTTCCTGAACTTTGAGATGCTTTCCCTGTCTGCCTCCTTCTGGTGGCCTCAGCTTGCCAAAGCATTTGAAATGTTTGCTCTTTGACGCAGGCACGGGAGAAAGGCGGAGGAATGTTTCGGTGTGTTGTCGCTTCTCAGGGACAGGACCGCCTCCCTTCACTGAGCACCAGTCCCTCATCACCTATTACTCCAGCATCCTGCTCCACCCGGATAGAAGGCAACGGCCAGCCTCCTGTGGAGTTTGGTTCCTGGCCGAATCTCCTTGGGCTGGTCCAAGCGTCTGGCTTGCAGGGACTTATGGACTTCTTCCTGGCTGTGGGCATGGTGTGGGGAGCTGGGACAGAGAGGGTGGGGGGTTGACAAGGGCATTAACCTCAAGGTGCCTTTAAGAGAATTCAGCCCATTGGGCCCGGTAGCATAATCCTAGCCCTCTGGGAGTTCGAGTCCAGCCTGAAAAACTTAGCCAGATGCTGTCTCAAAATCAAAAGGAAAAATAGGCTGGGGTTGTAGCTCGTGTGAAGGTGCTGTACCCTCCACCCCACCTTAAGAATGGAACTAAGTGGTGCGGCTGGGACGCAGCTTTGAGCCAGGGACCTCAATCATCGCCGTCCAGTGCTGGGAGGTCAGGAGGGCCAAAAGGGCCTCTCTGACCAGCCCAGCCTGGCCCTGGCCTTACAGCCCAGCAGCACTCTGCTAAAGCGCTCGCATCTCTCCCAGAGCCTCTCTGATGCTAGCTGTCACAACAGCACTCAGGCACTTGCAAACAGGCTGGGGTGTGGGGGTGTGTGTGGTCATGCCTCACTACTTCAAGCTCCCTGGGCAGTCTCTCAGAGGGACAGAACAGTAGGGTACTGGACCAGGTCCGGGAGGGGTAAGGATTCCACGCGGCCCCACCCACGGAAGGACCCTGTCTTCTCTGGGGTTTGCCTGGAGAACCAACCACACCCAAAGGACGCTGCTTCCTGGCTTCAGGCTGGGAGTGGCCCCATGTGCAGCCTGCCCGTCATTCCTGGGAACAAGGTGAGCTGTGAATAAATGTTTCGCTTGGATCCCCGCCCCCTATGGAGGAGCAGTGCTGACCTGGCTACCTCTCTTTCTCCTGTCCTGGCCCCAGGCTCCCCCCTCCACCTACACCCCCAGCTCTGGAAGCCATTTTAGAAGCAGGAGAGGTAGAGAGGGGAGGCAGGTCTTCCGGGTTTGTGAGGAGGATCTGGGGTTTCCAGAATCTCCCTGGACTGGGCGTGAAGCACAGCCCACTTTCTGTGCCTGTCCCTCACCCCCATCCCCGCGAATTCTGGAGGATAGCCACTTGGGCTTAGATCCCTGCTCTGCCATTTACCACTTCCTGCTCCCTGGTGCCGGTGGTGTCCGGCCTCTGTTTGCTCATCTGCACAGGGCTGGGTCCTTCACGAGACTTTCAGACATGCTGTGAGGGCTGGAAGAACGGTCTAGGGCCCTGGGTGGCCTCACCTGGGAGTTGTTAGAACCCCTTGGCTTTTATGTCTTTGGGACACTTCATCATGGGGGCCAAAAGCAAGTCAACTCCTGGGACCTCAGCTTGCAAGTCTGCGAAATGGGAGCCACTCAGAATGGTCACGGGGGTGGACCGACTTAATACAGGCGCTTAAAACAGTGTCAGCTCCGAGCCAGGCTCCAGGTATTTTAATGACTCAGAGGACTGCTGTTACCATCTTTGTGACCAGCATTCTCAGGGTGTCAGAAAGGCGTCTGGGCTCCGCGGGCGTCTTCGCACGTGCAGCAGGCACCCATAGGGGCTGCGCTGTGTTACATTCACAGCTTGGTCGCTGCCTTCGCACTTGGAGAAGGGACCGGTGCCAGGGCTGGGGAAGATGATGGGGGACCATGGCCCCTTGGACGTGGGCTTTTCATGTCCCGGCAGGGGGCAAGGGGAGAAGGGTGCTGGGGCCGGGGAGGAGGGCCTGCCTCGGCCCGCTGCTTTCTGTCCTTCCCATGGAGCCTCTGGGAGGAGCCCACATCCGCCTAGTCCCGCGGCTGGGAACGGTGCTTTCTGTACCCATCCCACGCTGAACAGGAGATCTGCCAGGGCCCCGGGTTGAGGCATCGCCAGCACCCCAGCATCCGGGCTGGCTGGAGGTCTCAGGCAACCCCGCGGCGAGCAAGGAACCGCGCGCTCAGGGACTGTCCTGAGATCCGGAGACCTAGGAACCTGCGCTGGCGGGGTCCCCGCCTGACTCCGCGACACCCACCCCCCCCCCGGCTCCGCTGCCCCTCACTCCGGCCTCCGCTGGGTCCTCAGCCAACAGAACTTCCGCACGAGGGCGCATCCGCTCTGGACACGCGGGCCCTGCGCCTCGCGCTCCCCGGAAACGTGGCCGCTGGCCCGGCGCGGGGCGGCTTCCGACCGCGGCCCCTCCCAGGTTCAGGTTCGCGTCTTCGGAGAGCGAGCCCAGCGTCCAGGCCGCGCCGTTCCCGGGTTGCGCTCGGCACACCTCGGCTGGGGCCTGGCGCGGGGCGCGGCGCACGCCTCCGAAGGGCGCGAAGGGTTCGGGGACCGCTGTCCCCCGCCCTGCTCCGCTCGCTGCGCCCCGCCCACCCTACCGCCTGCCCCGGGTCCCCGCCCGCCTCCAGCCCCGGCCCCAGGTGGGCGGTGGTGACGATCGCCGGATTGCGGCTCGGAGTTACGGAGACGCGACGGGACTACACGCGTTCAGGAGAGCGTAGAGGCTGTGCGCGCTGGATTGCGGTACCCGGGGTCGCTGCGCGGGGCCGCGAGGGGCAGAGCTGAGGGAGGGGACAGCATCTGGCACCGGCTTGTCCTTTGGTCTGGGAGCGTCAGAGCGGGCTCAGAGGCGGGGACCCCGCAGCTGGGTGCGTCGCATCTTGGGCTTGCTGGAGGAGGGCTGGCCTGGAGAGGCTGGTGCCCCCCGGGGGCAGGGGGGCCTTGGTGGCAAAGGTGCGGACTCTGAGCGTCTCCCCCCGCCCCCGCCCCCCAAAGCCGTGCCTGGCGGGAGCGAAGGATCCCTGGGCAGGACGCCCCGCCCCGTGGCGAAAGGGCCCCTCCCAGGACTGGGCTGCCCGCTGTGGAAGGGAGGCTGCTCTGCCCAGGGAGGACCAAGAGGCTCCCGGGCCCGGCCTGCGCACCCTCCCTCGGGGCCTGCACCCAAACCGGTTTTTCGACCCCGATCGCGACTTCCTTTTCGGCTTCTCAAACCGCTCCCGCTCCTGTGCTATTCCGTGGATCGGGTCTCCTAAGGCCCCCAAACACCTGATGCTCCCGGTTCCCCTGCCCCGAAGCCACCTGAACAGGCGCGGCCGCTCCACTGCCCGGTGGCCCTCTGTGACAGCGGCAGGCCTGCTCCCTGGCGCGGGCTCCTTTGGTGCCTCCCCCACCTTGGGGTAGCAGGACCATTTCTACACCCACCTGCCCACCCCGCCCCTCCCTCCTCTCCTCTTCGGCACCGCCGCTCGTGAAACGCTAGCGCGGTCACCCTGGCGTTTGCTTAGGACTCCTCCGCAGGGATGGTAAACAGGAACCCCCACGCACCGGCCCCCCACGCACCCCCTAGCTTCACGGAGTATGGGCGGGCCGCACCGTGGGCACCCTCATCGTTCCGGATGTTTGATCCAAGGTGTGACGTGGCCGATAAAAATTAAGACAGGAGTGGGGGTGCTTACACCCCAGAGGGTTGAGGGGAGAGCTCGCAGGCTTCCCAAATGCTTAATGTAATCACGGGCCAGCTGCGTGCACTTGTAAAGTTG
The DNA here is from genome assembly GCA_004027205.1 of Ctenodactylus gundi. NCBI lineage: Eukaryota > Metazoa > Chordata > Mammalia > Rodentia > Ctenodactylidae > Ctenodactylus > Ctenodactylus gundi. Next base: position 108,827 of record PVKB01001373.1, on the reverse strand, counting down.
TTATAACCCCCCTCCTTGTTATAAACAGGAAAGCGCAGGATATAAAGCAACAGACCCGCATTCACAAATACCCCCTCTCCCGCCAGCTGGCAAATTCCCCTTTTATGGTGTTCTTTGCTCACAACCTTAACCCCACCAGAAAACCCTTAATTCTGACCCCCCAACTCTCCGAAGGGGTTAGCGTTGAACCCTTTTTCCAGCAAGCTAGGGACAAGGTACCTCGTCCTCGGGCTCCCAAGCCCTCCTCTCTCCAGTGGGATCCACTTCTTTCTGGATTCCTGGGGGAACGAGGAGGACTTCTGAGGCACTAGGACCCCCGAGAGTGCCTCCCTGGCACAGGACAACAGAGGCACCCATCTTTCTCCAGGGCAGACTGCAGCTTCTTCTCCGAAGGCACCCAAACGTCTTAGGGGCCCCTCCCCGATATATAAAAGGTTTCTGGGGCCTCAGCAAACTCTCTACCAGGCAAGGCTATGTGTATGTCTCCTAATAAGCTGGGGAGAAGAAAGGCAATTTTGTGGGAGTCTGGGGATCGCGGGGGGGGGGGGTCCCAGGGCCAGCAGTAAAACTCCCTATGAAGCTCCCCACCCCCAGCTCCATCCCTCCGTCCTGGCCCGGCAGCCCCAGCCCCAGCCTCACATCCTGCCGGGCTGACTGTGTGTGCTTACAGCGTCAAGGGGTGGACGTGATATTTCAAACATCAGATCAGTGCGTTTATATATTGGGTGCCCGGAAATTTTTCCAAATAAACACAGCTTGATTCAACTTGGGTGGGCGGACTTATCAACAGACTAATTCTATAAACAAATGAAGGACTGGCCCCGACACCCATTGGCTGGCATCGACAAGACACGTGGAGGGAAAAGCTTGGAGTTTTTCAGCAATGAAATTTTAATTAATGTGGGTGGGCTGGGAACATAACGACTGTTTATCATAGACAATTTATTTTCCAGGGCTAAGTCAACATATAATAGCAAACTTACAACAATTATTTAACATTTTTAAAGCCATGAAGAAGGGACAGAGCGCGCAGCAGCGGCTGGGGAGAGCGAAGGAGCGGAGGGCAGACGCGCAGAGGGCTCCCCCGGAGGGTCCCCGTGGCGCAGGGCGCCGCAGTCCCTAACCCTCCCCGGCCCAGGGCGGCGCCGGCTCCCCTGGCTGCACCCGCGCCTTGGCCCGCCATGAGCCACTTCTTCGGGCCCCGGCTGCCGGCTCTGGCCGCTCCGCCCATGCTCTACCTGTATGGCCCAGAGAGACCCGGGCTGCCGCTGGCCCTGGCCGCCCCGGGCCGCGCGGAGCCGCCCCAGAAGCCGCCCTACTCGTACATCGCGCTCATCGCCATGGCCATCCAGGACGCGCCCGAGCAGAGGGTCACCCTGAACGGCATCTACCAGTTCATCATGGAGCGCTTCCCCTTCTACCACGACAACCGGCAGGGCTGGCAGAACTCCATCCGCCACAACCTCTCGCTCAACGAGTGCTTCGTCAAGGTGCCGCGTGAGAAAGGGCGGCCGGGCAAAGGCAGCTACTGGACGCTGGACCCGCGCTGCCTGGACATGTTCGAGAACGGCAACTACCGGCGCCGGAAGAGGAAGCCCAAGCCGGGCGCGGCCCCCGAGGCCAAGCGGGCGCGCGCGGAGACGCCGGGCGCGGGGACGCGGGCAGAGGCGGGAAGCGGGGCGATGCGCCCCTCGCCCTCGCGGGAAAGCCGCTCCTCGCCGGCGCCGCTCCCCGGGCCGGACCCTGAGTCCTCGGGCGAGGATCAGGTCCAGGGCGCAGCGTCGGCGGCGACGCGCCGGCCGCCGCGCACGGCGGAGGGTCCTGGGTCCCCTCCGCGAGCCGCCGTCCGCAGCTCGCCCAAGAGTTCCGACAGGTCCCGCGGCTTCAGCATCGACAGCATCCTGGCTGGAGGACGGGGCTCGCGACCGGCCGGCGCCGCCGAGGGCCGCGGGGTGGCCAAGCCGGGGCCCAGCGGCGGCAGCGGCTCCCTGATGCTGGCCTCCTCCTGCCTCCGGTCGCCTTTCAGCGCCTCGCTGATGCTCGACCCACACGTCCAGGGAGGCTTCTACCAGCTGGGGATCCCGCTCCTCACCTACTTCCCTCTGCAGCTTCCCGACGCCACCTTTCCCTTCCAGTAAGGAAGGCAGCAGCGGTGTCCCCTGCTCTGGCTCCCAAGGCTAGGCGAAGAGGTGTGTTCTGCCCACGGGAGTCTGTGTTGGACCCACCTTTTGGGTTCCCGGCGGTGTACCTGCTCCGCACAGCGGCCGCACTCATGGGGGTCCTCCGGAGTGGACTTCCCAGCAACTCAAAGAGCCGTGGGGGGGGGGGCGACCTGGCACCGCAGATGGTCCACTGCCCCCAGGAGAAGCCCTGACCATGGGTCCTGCCTCACCCTCGCGGCCAGCCACTGTCTCTGCATCTCTGCCCAGCGGCCCCCAAGGGCAAGACCTACAGCCCCGGGTTAGGTTCCACCTAGGGCCTTCAGCTGGCCTCGTCCTGTGTGTGTGTGTGTGTGTGTGTGTGTGTGTGTGTGTGTGTTGGGGAGTGGTCACAAATGCCAGAGGTCCAGTTTTGGGGTCACTGGGTTCTTGAGGAGATGTTGAACTTGGTTACCACTTAAGACCAGAGGGAAGAGGAAGCCTCCCACGGAGAGTTGGACGCTTCCACAGGCGCTATTCCTCTTCATTTCTTTCTATAGACAGTAAAAGAAACTTTTTTTTTTCCTAAATACTTGACTCTTGACTGCAGTGACCAGCAGCTTCTAGCTAGGCGCACCCTGGGGACGGCGCTCAGCCATGATGGCCCCTTCTTCCTGGAGCTCTGAGCAGGCTGTGACTCTGAGTGGCCACGTCCCGTTTTCTTTTGCTTTCTCTAGGGATCAGAGGATTTCTGGGGACGCCTGGAGGAGACAGAATGTGGCTCAGACAAGCTCAGACACTGCCCCCCGCCACATGGGATTTCAAGGTCTACCATTGATTTTTGTTACATTTTCTAGAATCCTGTAATGAAGGACCACATGTCATCCAGACAGCTGAGGGACACAGGCGAAAAGCGGACAGGTGGGCTCCTGTCCGGGAAGAGCAGGGGCGCCTGCTGGCGTGTGCCAGGGCTTCCCTTTGGAGGCACCCTGAGCCTCCTCCTGAGCCTCCCATATCCCCAGCCTCCCCTCCCTCCAGGACTCCGCACCCCCAGCCTCCTCTCACCCCCATCCTACTGCTGGTCTTCCCCCTCCCAGCACCCACCAGCCAGGCCTGGAGGCCAACCTCAAATAAACACCTTGCAAAGGTGACTGGGAGACCAGTGGGCCCCAGCGGGTCGGCCTCAAACCCCTTGTTAAGAAAATGGAGCTGTTCCTGGACCTAGCCCAGCTGAACCGGGGAGGAGGTGATACTCCCAGCCTCCCAGCATCGGGCATGGCCATGTAGGCTAGCTTGGGAGGTCTGAAACGTGACTTCCTAACCCTCCAAAGAGCTGTATTTTATCTGGTATAGGAAAGGCATACAAAGTCCCGAGCTCATGGGCGTCCACATGACTTTTTAAGTATTTCCCAGGACTTGTGTGAAAGTCATTGTAAGCCTTGGGTCAAGAGGGCCTGGTCAGCACGTTGAAAAGGAGGCTGCCAGCGGGCAGAGTAACTTACTAACCAGCGGGCACCAGGTGTGGCTTTCTGAAAGTAAGATGGGACACCCCTGGTGAGCCAGAGGGGCCTTCCTGTGGGTCCACTGGAGAGGTGAGGTCTTGCCGCTGTGCTTAACTTCCAGTGCACCAGAAGGGAGGGGCTGTCCTTGGATCTTTTGTTATCCCAGACTGCTGGCCTCTGTGAATAAAGTTGTTTTTTCATTAACCTCTCAGTGACTGGTTCAGTGGATTATGGGAGAAATAAACAAACAGACAGACAGGAAAGAGGAGACTGGGATGATATGGGAGACACTGGCTTCTGAGGGTGTGGACAGGCCACAGCAAGGACCCCAGACCCCGCAGAGCCCCAGAGGCTCCCAGGGTTCGCAGAGTGGGGTGAGCTGTTCTGCCGTACTGGATGCTTTATGGTTACCCTTTCCTTGTTCTACGTGTGTTTTGTTAAGTTTGCAACACCTTGTTTTTGGAGAAGAAAAATAGTGTAACCCTGGGATTTTTAAAAAGCATTGTGATTTAGAATTATGATTTCAAAAAGTCTTGTACAAAAGCTTGACTGGAATAGGCATCTCCTTTGTGAATGCTTCTGTAAAAGGACAGATTCTATTGACCGCCCCCAACATGGTCAGTTTTAGGATGTTTAAGAGGAATGAGTGGGCAGCAGCATGGGCCCCTTTTCTATGCAGTCTATATACTCGTGGACTTCCATCCTCCTAGGGAGGAGAAATCGGCGCCTGGGCCTTTGTGTCCGAGGTTCTGCATTTACTCATTGGCTCAAAACTGTGGAACAGTGAGAGCAAGAAATGTACCTGGGGTTGACCAGAAGGCAGTCAATTCTAGCCTGTGCACACTTCAGAGGGACACTGGTCCTAGCGCTGGCCGTGACAGGCACATGCAATGCTGCCTTTGTGTGCGTGTGTGTGCATGTGCGTGCGCGCGCGTGCGTGGGTGTGTGCAGTTGTTCTGTGTGCACAGATGCTCAGAGATCCACCGTCTCTGCCCATAGATGGGACTTGCACCATGGGCTGGATCCTTTCATGTTAATCAATGCTGTTTGAAAGATCTTATTTTTCTCTCTAGTTCAAACTGGAGATAATTTATTTCTTGCATTATTATAATGAAACCGACCAAGTCTTTATGGAGGACTCTTGGACACCGTCCCAGCCTCGAGAACTTTGCTTCCACCACGTTTACAAGGACAGGGAGTTTGCAGTAGCCGTTTGTTTTGTCTGGCTCGGGTGTTTGCTTTGGGTCTTGGGGACGGGAAGAGTCTCCTGGCTCCCCGGCGCACGCTGCGAGCTCAGGGACAGACCGGTGCAGCTGTGTGGAGACTCGCTCCTGCCCGTCTGCACGCAGTCACGTGTGGTCTCCACCATCTCACATAGGGTGGCCTGTGCACATCTCTGGAGTGGGCTAAAACATGAGCCACCTCCAGTATCCTTACAGCTGAATGCCAGCCCGCCTGTCTCCACTGGGGTACACAGGTGGACATCCCCAGCCATGCCCATAGTGAGTGCCCAGCAGGAGTCAAGGCTCCGCGCACAACCTGACTGTCTTCACAGCAGCTGCGATCCTGCCTCGTGCAGTCAAGGTTGGCTTGTAGAATAGATACACAAACCTAACAAGTGGTGTGTTTTGAAAACAGAGCTTGCTCGGCAGGTGAAATTCTCTCCACACTCTAAGGCAGCCTGAGATGACACGGTGTAACCTGACAGGAGTCCTGTGTGTCCCTACCAGATGCCCCCTCATCAGTCTGCAGGCCCAGGTGGGTTGACAGCGGAGACCTGGTGACCTGGGAGAGGGGCAACAGGGGGGCAGGGCCTCCAACCCCGCTGGCCAGTGAGATCAGTGAGTAAGGCCAGCTGACCTAGATGAGTGTGGTGTTTCTGAGATAGCAGGGCCACACTTGGCATTGGTGAAGGGTGATTCTCGCAAGAGAAGGTGGCTCCGGACCCTACCTGAGATGCCCTTGGGGACAAGGCCTGGGCTGGAATCTAGTCCCCAGAGGTCTTGCCTTAGAACTTTTCTCTCTCTGCCTCAGGAGGCTAGGAAGTGCTTTCCAAGATGTCAAGGGCTGCAGGTGACCACAGAGGGCTCGTCTCAGATGGGAGAGGGACAGCGTCCCTTCTTCCTGGTGACTGATGCCAGGCTCTCCTTCTGAAGTGCCTGAGCTCATGTGGTGAGGTTTTCCCCTATCTAGGGTAGGGAGGGTCACCAAGGGACAAAGTCTCAGGCCCCAGGCAGTGAGCTTGGATGGGGTGGACAGCACCTCAAGGTGCCAGGCCAGGTCATCTCCAAGCCTGGCTCAGCCTCACAATATACAGCCTCCATCAACATACACAACATTTAAATAACATTATTACAGGAAAAGCCACTTGGCTGGGGATCCCCATCAGGCCCCCCCCTTGCCTCCATTACACTGTTGTGGCTTGGATCTGTGACATCCCCAAGAGCCTCATGCACTGGGATGCTATGGATTCCGTGTGCTATTAGGAAGTGGGACCTGGCTGGAAAGCTCACAGGCCGTGGTAGGGTAGATGGTGGGCGTGGCACCCAGAAGAGCATAGACTCCCACCCCAGCTTCTTCCGGGGTCCCTGATTCTTCCTTTTGCAGTGTGGCGAGCAGCTGTCCTCGGCCCGACCCTTCCTGCCAGCTGCCCCAGAAGGGACCGAGACCTCCCGAAACTGTGAGCTAACATTAGACTTTCCCCCTTAAGTTCTAGATATTGGGTGTTATGTCCCAGCAACAGGTGAGTAGCTGAGACACACCCCTCACGTTCTCACTGCTTTCTGCGGCCATCCTGGATGTCCTCTTTCCCAAGGGTCTCCCAGGTGTGATGAGCCACACAGCGCGTGCTGCTGCTGGGTGCTGTCCAGTGGGAAGGCTGGCGTGAGTAAACATGGCGCTGGGTTCTCAGCCGCCTTTGCCACTGGCTCTGGCACATGTGACTTTTGGCTCTTCAGCATCAAAATGACCGTGGAAGGTCAATGTTTTGAATAGATCCAGGATATTGAGGCAGCTGTGACAGGGTGACTTGGCTACTTCTGAGGAGGGACTTCAGAGCCACTGTGCACATCTGCGTGGAAAGTGGAAGGACCAATGGGATAAGTGTGTTCAAGGACAGGGAGGGCACTTCCAGTAGGATACCAAGCCACGTACCTGTTACTGTAGTAATAGGAAAAAAACAGACTGTGCATAGAAGGGCCCACGGTACTCCAGGCATTTGGGCCGGGCTTGCTCCTCCTGGGCAGCTGGTCCAGTCCACCACTCCTCACCTACAGGTCCATCTCAACCCACCCACAGTGGGCAGCATCCTAGTCATCAGTGTCCTACCAGTGTCTTCACTATGGAGCCCAGGCTGGCCTTGAACTCAAAGCAGTCTTCCTGCCTGAGCCTCCTGAATGCTATGATTATAGGCATGTGTCACCATGCCTGGCTCACTTTTATGTGGTGCTGGGGTTGAACCCAGGGCTGTGCACATGCTAGGCAAGCACTCTAACTACTGAGCCATGCCCCCTTACCATGGCAAAGTGACTTTACTCTTCTGGTGTGCACTTTGTGTCACCTGTCAAGTGGGGAGATCATCATTCCCTGCATCTGAGAGCTGTGACGGTGGGGACTTCATCACGGCAGCACTCCCCAGTTCCTGTCTGTGAGATGGGAGCCTTCATGCCTTGGGGGCACAGTCACAGTTATCAGTGACATGTGTGAATATTGGATAAGGGGCAGGTTGTCACTGTACAACATGGATGGCACCTCTACCCAACTTCTTGGATCTGCCACTAAGTCCCCAAGCAACAGCTCATATATGCTATGCAAGTCTGGAGGTGGTATCTTAGGTCTCCTACCTGGCAGGCTGGGACCTGCTCAGTTTGGTGACATTATTTCATCTCCCTTGGTGATCCGACCATCAGAACGTGAAACCACAAGCAAACGAACCAGCTGTGCATGGCTGGGGGTGATGGCGAAGCCCCTGGAAGAGATGGCTACATGGCTTCCGGACAGAAAGTACAACACACGCTTCCTTGCCTTGTCTGGGTGGCACAGGGGCTCAGGCGCTTCCGGGCCGGCTGTCCAGCAGGGCCACCTCCAAGGCCTTGAGGAGGAACAAAAGCCTTTCTTCCACTGAGGTGCAGAGGCCCTGAGGCCTTCCAGTTGGGCTGGCTGGGGATGAGAGCCTCTGCCCCCTCCTGGGGAAAGAGGGACACAGGGGAGCAGCTGCCCCTCTCCCCCTGCTCTTCAGGGCCCGTCTTGCAAACTGTAAAGAGCATCTCTTTGGATGCTGTGGCTAAATATAGCAGGGGTTTGGTCAGCCAGAACATTTTTAGAAAGCACATTACAAATCAGGAATGTTTGGGAGAAATAAATAAACCTTCCCACATTTTTGGCTGTGGAGTCAGCATCGCAGCTCCATCTTGGGTGCAGGACGTTGAATAATTCATGGTGGCAGTGCCCAGGGCTCCACTGGTGTCTGGGGCCCTTCTGGGGTGCGGTGTGGGACAGGGAGGGGTTTCCTCCCAAGGGTACCAGTGAGGATTGCTGGGTGAGTGTGGAGGTGGTTGTACAAGAGAAGCCGTCCGCTCTCAGGGCATTTTGCTGTGGTCTGTCCTGGGCCTTCCAGGTGTCCATCGTCCCTGGGTGACAGCCACCCACCGGGCCAAGACCCCACTGCTCTGCAGCACTGATATCCTGCTGAAGCTCACGATGGCTGGCCCCCAGTGGGACCAGGTGTGCAGTTCTACTAGTTCTGTCCCCAGAGTTGGCAGTCACTGCTGGGAGATGCAGGTGACACGAGTGGATTTTAGGGGGACAGAAAGGGGAGTCCAGCATCACTCTCCATGACAACTTTGTTTAGTCAACCCTCCTCTAAGACACTTGCGATAGGCGTTACATGTGATCACTCAGCATTAAAGGGAGGACAGACGTGGGACCTGCCACCACGTGGACAGATTCTGCCTCTGAGGGACCATAGCTGGTGTCTCTAATGGGTTTTGGTATTACCTGCACATATATGTACACACATATGCAGATGTGGGGGCTTTTATATTATTGCTACCACCATCACCGTCACCACCACCATCACTGCCATCGCCATAATCGCCGCCATCACTGCCAACATCACCATCACCAGAGAACGTGGCAGCCCTTCCCGGGCAGTGCGCACACAGAGCCCCAGGGACAGAGGACTCTAAGTCACAATCCTACTGTAGCTGCTGACAGCCTGACAGTTAAAGTAGACAGAGAAATGAGCAAGGAAAACATTAATATATTACATATTTAGGAAATGAATTACTTTATGTAATTATTGATTTATAGGAAAGTACAAAGAACTGTACAAAGGAGGCAGAAGAGACTCTTATACAAGAAATTTCTTATTTATGTTAAGCACCTTACATGAGATAGGTTGTCCCCTTATCAACCATGTGTCTCTCTCTCCCTCCCCCCACCCCCAGCACACATGTGGACAGTAGACACTCAGGTAGGATCACCACATGGTAATTAGTTTTAGGATCAGTCCACGAATCCACGAGTGGTACAGCACTCCCAGTCAAAATGCACCAAAAATGCTGCGCACAGCCCTCTTCTGGCTATCATCTAGGGGCCCTAGGAAATAGGTAAATTCCCTGCTCAGACTGCGTCTCATCCCCTACATGTCTCATGTGCCATTGGTCTAAGACCTGGGAGAAACCCAAGTAGGAATCCTTCCGGTCCCAAGAAGTTTGGCTAAGAGGCCCTCACCCTGGAGGTCTGGGGCCTGTGAAGCCTGGGGCAGGACCCTGTGAGGAGCTAAGGATAAGCCACAACCCTTCCGCCTTCTCGCAGCCCAGGGACAAGTGCTCACCATCTGGGGTTTCCTTCCTTCCTCTGTCCCCTCGTTCTTTCTGGTGCTTGGGGCGGACCACAGGGCCTGAGTGTGCAGCTGGGACAGTTACCACTGAGCCACACTCCGGCCAGAGCCCTGGGGTTTCCAAGTGAAAGGCCCCAGTGTGGCTTTTCCTCGGGGGCAGATTTGCCTTTTCACCAGTGGCCCCAAAAGAGTAATTCGCAATTTCCAGTAGCTGCATTAAAAAAAAAAAAAAGAAACAAGTGAGATTAATTTCAGTAACCTGTTCTGGCTTCTTCTCAACTCTCCACATTGTCATTATCTCAGTGTCTAGTTTGAGACAAAGACGTAGGATATGTTCCCAGGTGCTGAGGCTTTGCCATCAGCTGCTGCATCTTTCTTGGAGTCTGAGGCAGGAGGATCACAAGTTCAAGCCCAGCTTGGACAACTGTTGCGGTTTGGGTCTGGAACAGCCCCCAAAGCCTCACGTGTTTGGGCGTTGTGGAATAGCTATGGCGGCTGTGCCGCTGGGAGGCGGGGCCTGGTTGGCAGGGGCGAAGCCCTGGGGCGGGGCATGGGGCAGGTGGGGCAGGGCCGTGGGCTGGGGACAACCCCCCCTTCCTGCTGGGCTGTGGGCACCCTGCCTTTCCCTGCCTGCCGGCTGCCCACCCCCACTTCTGCCCCTTTCCCCCTCGCTGGGCTTCAGGTCTGCCATACCCTGAGCCACTCGCTGGGCTCTGATCTGTGCATCCGCCATCCACAGCCACTTGTGAATGGACCGAGGTCTTCTAACCTGTGAGATGAAACAGATCTTTCCTCCCTTCAGTTGTGAGTGTCTGGTATTCCGACCTAGCAACGAAAAGGGACAGCTTTTCACTCAATATCGTAGTGACTAACTACAAATTTTCAAATGGGCTGGAGATGCAGTTCAGTGTGAAGGTGCTTTGCTCAATCCCCTGCACTACCGAGAAAGAGAAAGGAAGAAAGAAAGAAAAAGAGAGAAAGAAAGAGAGAGAGAAAGATTCCATTTCCCATGAATCTTGGCTCCCTGTGGCAGTGAAAGTCCTCGAGTCCCACAGCTTCTGACAACCACAGCTTAATGCCAAGGGCAGCAGTTATCTGTGGGATGGCTGGGTGCCCCCTCCCGCCCGACGCCAGCCTCTACCCTTCAGGCTGGGTGCATGGGTTTATCTGGCTGGACAGGCTGGTGGGATGAGGCAGGATGGGGAGCAGCCTGCCCCTTTCCCTCCAGGTGGATGGGTGGGCGAGGCTGCGCTCCCTCATCTCTGGGTGGCCCCCTCCCCAGCTGGCTCCAGCGTCATTTCTGAAATGGTTCAGAAATCAGGCCACCTCCTGCTTCCCTGCAGGGGGCCAGGGAGGAGCACTGAGCCCCCACATCTGAAGGCAGGGAGTTGGAGCCTTAAGGGAGCACAGGGCCCATCTGCAGGGCAGTGACTTTCAGTGGACGCTGCCCCCAGGGTATCTGTGGACTCTGGATACCCAGGCTAGGTGAGCCCTGCCCACTCCAGCCTCCTTGGCAATCTCCACTGTGGCGACTCTGCTTTCAAGCGACTGTGTTCCCTTCACGGGGTTGAGAAGGAGGCTTCCTGAACACAGTGGACACAGGCCGGGCAGGAGGGGGAAGAGGGGCAGTTGAGGATTGTGGGAAATGGGACAAGTCTTTCTGGCCCAACAGGAGCGAGTGGCTGTCTTTCCCAGCCATGGGAATTCTCCACGGCCCCCTTGCTCCTAATGAAGAGCTGCCTGCAGCCAGCTCGGGAGTGTGCACCCCAGGGGCCGCAGGTGATGACATACGTGTATGTGGTGTGTGTGTGTGTGTGAAGGGCTGTGTGGTGTGAGTGTGTGTGCGCGTGGTATGGGAGTATGTGGTGTGTGTGTGTGCAGGCAGTGTGGTAGGAGGGGGGTGTCTGGCACATGCATCATGTGTGTGTGCACGCATGCAAAGCTGGGAGGAAGGAAGTGGCGTTCTGTGGTGACCCGAGGCCTCTGCTATCTGGTACACTTGATCTGTCCCCATCTGTCTGCGGCCCGGGGCCCTTGCCAGGCCTGTGGCCACCCCGCCCTCTCTCCCTCCCTCACGGGCATCCAGACCCCGCTAGTGTCAGGAGTCGGTAGAAGCCTTTGCTTTTGCCAGCGAGGTACTAAGTAACAATAGCTGTTCAAATAACTGCATTTCTGTTTTCACATCGGTGGAGATGAAGTCAAACAGTATGAAGCCCAAGGCACGATTTCAGACGCACAGTGCATGCCCTGCGTGGACTTCAGACGGGCGCCCACGGGGTTACTCACGGCGGCTCAATCTGTGGCTCTTCTGGAAAGTCAAAGACAACTCCCGGAAAGAAGACCCGGCTCAGAAACCACGCCGCGGCTGTGGGCCGGCGCCGAGGGAAGTCCTGATTCCAGCAAAGACCGCTGTCACGCAGCGGCGCAGCTGGCAGCCAGACCCACGGACACAGCCGGTCCCGTCTGGCCGTTAAGTGAGCTGTTGAGCAGCGGTGTGGGTCCCTGCTCTGGGTTTTAAAAGATGGAACAGATCTGTGATCTGACGTAGTGAGGCGAAGCTTCCAACCCAGCAGAGCCCGGGGACCCACTCAGCCTTCGTTTGATGTGCGTGGTTTGAACCTGCGTGTTCTTGGAGTTTTGGCTGAAGTCGGACTGGGCCGCAGCCTGGTACCTCGGGGCAGAAATGCCTTCATTGATCACGTTTTTTAAATTTTCTTTTTTAATTGTGACACTGGGCATCGAGCCTGGAGATTTTGTACTGAGCTATACTCCCAGCCATTTTTATATTTTTGAGACAAAGGTCCCATTAAGTTACTAAGTTGCACAGGCTGGGATGATACTTGTGATTTTCCTGCCTCAGCCTCCCGCAGTGGTGCTGGGACTACGGACCTGCACCATCTGATGTGGCCTATGCTCCGCTCTAGAACAGTGGTCCAATCCGTGGGACTCTAGGAACCGGTGAGTTGAAGACTTTTCCCAGGGCGGGGTGGGGGCACTTGTCCTGCAGTAGGCTGTTGTGGGACAGCTTTCAAATGGGAGCGGTACAGGTGGGGACCCGGAGCGCAGCTCCGCCTCCTGTCAATTAGCAGCGGTATTAGAACCTGATAGGAGTGTGCTGACGGGGGCGGGGCTTAGTCACTGCTTATCTATCCTGGGAGCCAGGAGTGGGGGACACCGGCTCTAGAAGGAGGTATTCGCCCTATTTTGCAAATGAAAAGACTAAAAGTTGACAGTTGTAATCTATAGCTTTGGGGCTGGGCACAAAAATTCCTCCCATGTGACCCTGTTTTGGAATTGACAGGATCCCTTTCCTATGAAGCCTGAAGTGTGACCAGATGTAGCCACTCGTACATCCGCAGACCTAAAATGTCAAACCCTGGCGTGCTCTTTATGTCAACCCAGAAAAGCGTGTGGGCACAGCACTGAATTGTCTACATATTTTTTTGGGGGGGAGGTGTACTGGAGATTGACCCCAGGGCCTTTGCACTGAGCTACATTCCCAGCCCTTTTTATTTCTTTTTAAGACAGCAGCTTGCTGAGTCACTGATTCACTCTGGCTGAGCTCAGACTTGCAGCCATCCTGCCTCAGTCTCCCAGAGCGCCAGGATGACGGGTGGACAGGTGCCTGCTTCTTTGCACTTTTGCATCTGCGTCCAGACAGGTTCTGGGTAGGGAGCCTCCTCCCGGGACCGCAGCAGGGACAGTGGTGGTGGACGGGGATGTGGAGGGCCCCGGACTGGCAGCACTCTGAGCTGCGGAGCCGTTTCCTGCTTCTGCAGGCCGAGGCTGTGGCATCCCAAGTGTGTGCAATTACCAGGCAATTATTGCATGCTGGATTCCCGCCAAGCAAGCACATCAGGCCCCTGCCACTCACAACCCCAGCTTGGGAGCCAAGCGCAGTCGTGGGGATCATTTTTTCAAAACAGACTGAGGCTCAGCTCAAGCTTTTCTGGCTGGCAGGTTGGCAGAGCTGGGATTAGAACCCAGTGTGGGGCTCTTAACACTGCACTGGTGGGTATCCCACTCACCTTGCCCAGCTCGTGAGAATGGTGGGTTCTAGGTGTGAACGGCAGGGTGGGGGTGTGTGGCTGGGCGGCTTCTAGGATGGAGTGCCAGTGAAGGGCTCCTGGGAGTGATGCCATGGGCCCCAGGGGCTGGGAGCCCTATCTGGGCTGGCATCTGGCTTTGCTACTGGGAGCCTCCAAGCGCATCCCACAGACAGGGCTAATGGCACTGAGGCAAGGGTTAGTGAGTGAGGTCACCGGCTGGGGAGACAGGCCCACTGTGATAACCACCACAGCGAGCTGGGCTGAGATGCCAGCCTGTGCCGGCCCCTGGCACCTGCTCTCCCGGGCGACGGGGAGGATGGTGGCTTGCCCAGGCTCACATGCAGTAGAGCTGAAGGCAGATGGGTGCACGAGGCTGTCTTATTCTCACTAGTCACCTTGTCTCTCTCAGTAAACATGGATGCAACGGTGCTGCCGCCGGGGTGGCACCCATGGGTGAGAGCTGCACTTTGTCTGGATATGTGTGGGCTACAAGCACCTTTCTTGCACAATTCCAGAGGCACTGTCCCCCAGGGTTCTGAGCTGTGTTCCGGAAGGCCCCCTGGAGTTGTGTGACCTGGACCTCAAGATGCTGCCTGTGTGTGGCCTGGGACGGGGAGACCTGGCACTCAGACACCAGCCCTGCAGCTGCCAGTGGGATGGGGCACACGGTGGGGCATGAACCCCCTCCCTCCAGGCTGCATCTCTTCACCTGTGGGAGCAGGGAGCTGGCCAGGAAAAGGCCACCGTTGGCTCAGTTGCAGTGTGCCACGGGGGTTGGCCACGTGAACTTCACTGCATACACCAGGCCTCAGGACCTCCTTCATGATCCTAGCCTCGGCTCCTCAAGGTCACATACCCTGCTTGGCTCAGGGCCAAGGTGGGGTCCCAGCTCAGGGGCCAGCACCTCAGGCAACGGGCCTTTTTCCTGCCTCTTTGTGGGAACTGCTGTGGCTTCCTGCGGGTGGCTGGAGGCAGTTGGACAATGTCCCTGAGTGCAGTTTGGGGCCAGTGCAACATGGAAATACTGTCACCTGCCATGTCCTGTGATGTAGCTAGCTGCCTTTGGGAGGGAGAGGATGCCTGTGTCGACCAGACCAAGGCAGTTGTGGCTCATGGTTTTGGCATGGTGGGCAGGACACCTGTGCCAGCGGATGAGGCAGGACAGATCTTCCCATCGCCAGCACCATGTGCTGAACTAGTTCATGGGACCCACCCTGGGCTCTGCTGTTGGTGCCAGATGGATCCGGCTGCATCACTGACCCTCCCACATGGTTTATAAGATGCTTTGGGTTTGATAAAAACCAAAAGCAATCTGCCAAGCCCCTTTCCCCTTCATTTTTAAACCCATGTGGATTTGAAGGGGGGATTTAATCCATATGTTTCTAATTCATTGGCTCTTAACTCATCAAAACCTTGTTTCACAAAAGCTATTTGATGTCCAAGGAGCTTTTGGAGTTGGGTTTTAAATCTTTTAAAGTCTTCCATTCCCAGCTTTGAAATAAGATGGTGCCTTCTGCCAAGCTCCTGAGGAAAGGTTCATGTTTGGTTCATGATTAGAGAACTATGGATTCTCAGCAGGCTGCTGTCCTTTGAGGACTGTCTGGGGGCCCTTCCTCCTCTAGGGGCTTGTAAGGGGGGCCTTCTCCTTGGAGGTGAACCCCAGAATACCCAGAAGTCATGGCAGGACAGCAGGCCCTGGCTCCCACAGGTCAGCAGGCCAGCCCTCAGGGGCCACCATGTTTGCAGAACATGGGCTTTTTCAGGCTTCTCATCAAATCTTAGTTACTTTTCCTTCCTGGGACACAATACGTGACTTCCAGAAGTTAAAGGAGGAAAGGTTTATTTTTAGCTCACCATTTCAGGAGGTCTCAGTCCATTCATGGGCAGCCGGCGGTGCAGGAAGCACATGGCGGAGGCCTAGATGGAGAAAGACTGCTCACAGCATGGTGACCAGGAAGCGGAATGGGTGAGGAGGGGCGGAGCTAGTGTCTACCCTTCCAGGTCATGTCCCAGTGACCCACTCCTTCCAGGTCAACTCCAGGGACACACCCCTTCCAGCCTGGTCCTGCCTTTTAACAGCACATGGAACATACAGCTATTCCATTTCCAAATGCATGAGGCTTTTGGAGGGACCTTCTAGATCCAAAGCACAACAGAACATACACCACACAGGTGGGTCCCCATACACCTTGCTCCCCTCACCCACATCAGCAATGATCAACTCCACAGCCACCTGGACAGTTCTGAAACAAGTCCCAGACTGCTCCTCATCTTGTCCTTAAACATCTCTGTCTCTAAAATGCAAGGAAGGAGCAACCCCCAAGTGCCACACAGGACCTTGCCGGTGATGATGTTTCCTATTCTTATGCTTCTTCTTGAGAGTTGGCTTCTCTTAATCACAGTCTAAACAAGGGTCGTTATTAAGAGCTCAGTTCTTTAAATTCAAGCTTCTCTCCTTTCCTCCTTCCCCACTCCTCGTCTCTCTCTTTGTATTTCTTACTGCATATTTTACTATTATAAAATATTTTAGTCAAAATTACATGCATGTCAAATAACATTTACATTCTGATCTCGGAAGATAATTTTTTTAAAAAGACAAATAATAAAAAAGTCCAGGAAAAACAAAAAGTTATACAAGAAAGGAAATGAAGTGGCCATATGCAACTTGTGTCTGAATGAATAATATTTGTGCAGCTATCAGAGGGCAGGTAGTGCCAATTTTATGTGGAAAAAATGTAATTCTAATGGGAAGAGCTGGGGAGGAGAGGTGAAGGCCCCAACTAAAACCGCCACTTATAAAGTCAGTAGTTCTGGTTTATAATTAACGAATCACAAAACAGTACTTTTTATGTTTTAATGTCTGATGTGTGTGGCTCGGCATTTCTCCCTATGCCGCGGGCTGAGTGACCCTTCCTGTCTGGAGATGCAAGTTCTCTGAGGACAGGAAGTTTTAAAATTTCTTTTATAATTTCTTACCTACAGTTCTATAGTTCTTTTTGGAGTTTCTAGCAGTGGCCTTCAGGCCCTCAAACCTATCTACTACATGTCTCATTATGTATTTCCTCCCAAGTTTTCTCAACTTTACTTTCCAACATCCTTAAGAGTGTATTGCTCATGGTATACTGGGGAGCTCCATCTCCAGACCATTTATTTTTATTTTGGGCAAAGGTCTTGTGACGTCACTGAGTTACCCACGCTGAGCTCCGACTCGTGGTCCTCCTGCCTCAGCCTCCCCGGATGCTGGGATGACAGGCTTGTGCTGCCAAAGGGCTCAGCTTTATTGAAATGCTACAGTTTCTAAGCCCTTGTTCTCATCGTGAGTGAGGTGAGAACTAGCAAGCGGTCCTCGGTGCTCCTGTCTTTGGTGAGTGCTCCAGCTTCTCTTGTTCTAAGGTGGGGCTGGCCTTTTCTGTAAAGGTCCCGTCAGTCACTATTTTCTTAGCTTCCGACACAAGTTTTTGTCCTGCCTTAACTCTGCCACTGTGGTGTGCAGGCAGTAACAGGAAGCTTGTACATCAACGGCGGTGGCTGTGTTTCAATAAAACTTTATCAACCCTGAAACAGAAATCTGTGTGGTTTTCTTGGGACCAAAGTATCCTTCATCTAATTTTCCCCAACCACTTAAAAATGAAGCAGTGACTGCCAGCCCATAGGCCAGCCTGGATTCAGCCCAGGGCCCCAGGCCTTGAGGGTAATGGAGTCCCTGAGAACATTTCCCACAATTCCATGGGTGTCTCTTGTTGAGAACATGGTGGGGGGTGCAAGGGATGGAGCCCACGATTTTGTGCAAAGCATGTGCTCTACCTCTGAGCTCTACCCCAGCTCCTGCTGGGGGAACTTACATGTGCCCATGCCTGTGGTATTCTTTTTCAGAGGTGGGTGTGCAGTGTTGTACTGGAAGGCCTGTGAACACAGGTGAGTTGTGTGAGCCGGTGGGTGCCCCTTAGGGTGACAGAGGGCTTTGCACACTTCCTCAGGCCTGTCTCTACACTCGCGGCGTCTCCTGTGATGGGTCTCATGGCCTCTCCTGGGGACACAGTCGTGGCTCCCACCATGCCTTCGAGGGCTGAGCTGAGCAGCGTAGCACTGGGGATTCTTGCACTTTAGTATGCCAACGTCTATTGTTACATTTCCTACCTGCTGCTCCAGAGCTCTGGGGCCCCTGAGCTGAGCTCTAGTTGAACACAACCAGAGAAAAGGCCCATGACTTCCTGAAAGCACCGTGCTGGCCTCAGAGGTGGGCCTGGGGCCTGGTCTGGTGCCCATTAGCCCTGGAGGTTCTTATTTCCAGTCCTGGGACTCACCTGCCTCCCCAGACCTTGTAGGGTCTGCAGGACTGTGGGGGGCCAGAGGGAGATGTGCAGCTGGAGGCTTCCCCCTTCCTGGGACCTAGTCCCACGTTTTCTTTGTTACTCTGGGACACAGCACCCAACCCCACAACTTACAGGAGGAGAGGTTTATTTTAGCTCATGATGTGGAGGTTCCATCCTACATGGACCACTGGTAGTGGCAGAAGGGCCAGGCGTTGGGCAGCGGCTCAGAGCACCACAACAGGAAGCAGAGACACTGGGAGAGCCATGGCCCTCCAGGCCACACCCTCAGGGATGCCTTCGGTCCAATCACCGTGAGGCTCTGGGGAAACATTCCAGACCCTCACCACTGAAGGTGGTGTCTCTTAGCGGGGCTTGTCTACTTCCCTGCACCTCCTCGGTGCCCCACAGGATGATGGGATCTTCTCATCTCATTAAGCATGGACTCTGCCTGGGTCTCCCCCCTTTTTTCCTTGCTAGGGGGAGTTGATTCTCCAAAATCCGAAGGGAATAATTTCATTCTGTTGTCCTACAACTGGAAGTCCAATCGCATCTCTCAGCAGCAGCCTGCACATACCCAACAAGAAAGGGCAGCCCCCTGCCCAACGCACGGGGGGCCTCGCAGGGACCCCGGGGATCAGGTCTGCCGGGCACACCCAGCTTAAGGTGGCGCGTGGGGGCTCTGCCCCCCACGTGAGTCACCAGGTGGGAAGCTGGCTCCCCCGGCCTGGGTTCCATCCGCACTGTCTGGCGATTACATCGCGGAGACTCTCAGCTCGGGGAGATTACATCGCTGGACACTGGCTTGTCTTCTCATGTAGCAGACAGAGCCCCGGGCGAGGAACCACTTCTCGCTGGAGCTAATCACCTTACTTTGTTTTTATGGTGCCTACTTTGAGTTCCAGCCTACTGATCCACAGATACCGATTTCCACGTGTTGTGGTGTTTTAAAAGTCTACTTTATAAAGCAGGAAGGTAACAACGTGAACATGGTGGGGGGGAGTGTAAACTGTGCGGAAGGACACAATTGTATCAGGGCAGGGGGCCACAGGGAGAGGGCGGGGCTGGGCGGAGCAGCAGTGGGAGGGGGCGACTTCCCCTGTCCCTTTCCCCGGTCTTCGTAACCCCCCAAGGCGCCCCACCGCAGGGGGCACTGGGAAAGCGCCTTGTGAACGCTAATTAGTATGCATGACGTAATGGGCTTCTCCTACTCTGGCCCCTCTCCTCCTCCCTCCGTGTCTCCAGCTTTCCCTTCCCCCACCCCTCTCAACATCTTAACTCTGATCTCCTCCCCCTCTTCCACCATGACAGTCTTTATGGGCCCCTGCCAGCGCCAGGCAAGCGCCCCGCGGTGCCCCAGCCCTGTGCCCTCTTCCTGATGCCCCCTTCACTCCCTCCGCACCTGTCTGTACCTAGGAAGGCAGTGATGCTCGAAGCTGGGCGAAGGCAAAGACAGAAAACCGTACAGCACACGGAGGCCAAGGCACGAGTTGGGCGGGCACCCCAGGGCTTTCTCCGTAGATCCGTAGGGCTAGACTCCACCCTGAACCTCTGTGATTGGCCCATATCCAGACACATGACTCTCAGTGAGCCAATCAGAGCCCACCTCAGGTAGATTCTTCTCACCGGAGCTGGAGGAGAATCTTTTCTGTTGGGAAGGATGTCCCTTAAGACTTCGGAGGGACTGTGCCCACGGGGTGCCCACCCAGGGCCACTACTCTTCCCTTACTCTTTCTGTCTCACACAGTTGAATTGTATCAGGGAGCGTCTCCATTTGGTTCTGTCTTTTTTGGAGGGGGGTGGGGAGAAAAAAGAACAGGGTGTCGGGGCGGGAGGGGATAGGAGAGAAAGATTTGAATTCCTGAGGCCCATTCCGCCCCTGGTACCACTTAGGAGAGCAGTTTGTGCTGGGCTGATGTGCCTTTTAACCAAGAGCCATGACTAAATCCATGGGTCCAAATCAATTTTTTTTTTTTTTGAGACAGTGTCTTGTTTTGTAATCCATGATGGCCTCTGAACTCACTATGGAGCCCAGGCTGGCCTCCAACTCAGCAATCTTCCTGCCTCAGCCTCCTGAGTGCTGGGATGACAGGTGTGCACCACCACAACCCCATTTCTTAGGTGAGCCTGGGCCTTGCACTTGCCAGCAGGTGCTCTAACTGCTGGACTCTTCCTCTAGTCCCTCAAATTAGTTAATAACACACATTGGACTCTGTTGGAGGGGGCCCAGAGCACAGGGTGCCCACAGGCTTCAAGCCCGTTGGGTGCCTTCCCAGTTGTGGGCCTGGTCTTTTCCCCAGCACTGCTGGTAGCTGGCTCCGATAGGACAGGTCTCCAGCCAGGGCTGCGGGGCATCTCCAGGCCCTACTGCATGTTCTCGAGTTTGAAATGGTAAAGAATGATCCGCTGATTGATTTATTTTGCCCAAGCAACACCTGCTGAGTGCCTGTTGTGAGCAGGGCAAGCTGTTCAAGAGCTTCATGCCACCCAGCCGACCTCTGAGCTTGGCATCCACGCAAAGGAAACCAAGCCCCAGAGGACGGACCAAGGCCCCGGGTGGAACAGCAGCTGTAGCGTCTCCTAGGGCCCCAGCAGGAGACACCCGCAGCTCTGCAGTGGCCGGAGGCCCCACTCTTGGGTGCCTCTCACGCTCTGCTTGCTTTCGAGGGACTGTGCCACTGTGGGTGGGCTCTTTGCATCTCGGGGCTCCCCCCACTGTGACATGGGTGTGTGTAGGGCTCTGTGTGGGGTGGGGGGTGTCCAGCTCTTTCCTGTGGTTCCGCGATCTTTCTCATCGTGTTATGTCCAGGCTGGTCTTTGACTCCACAGCCCCCGGAGTGGCCCACTGCAGGTGTCCCTGTCACCTTCCCGTGCCCCTGGCGTTTGCAGCCCTGCGTCTCTGGGCGGTCCCATATTCTTCCTCGTCCAGATGCTTCCACCATCCTGTCTTCTCCTCAGGAACAATGAACGTGACACACACGTCTCCGCACTTGTACACCTCCCTGTGTCACCAGTTAGGTCATGCATGGGAGAGTGTCACCCAGAAAGTTGCCTGTGTCCTTCCTGGCTAGGAGCCCCCCATATGGAGTGTCACTATTGTCTTAGTTTCTGTCACCAGAGACTGGCTTTTGCAGTTCTCAGCTGTCACATCTTTGTACTCACACAGGTGTTTGCTCCTTTCAGCTGTCTTCTCTTCCTCAGGGTGGGGTGAGGTGGGGGGGGGTCTGAGTATTGAACCCAGAGCCTTGCACATGCTAGATGAGAGTTCTGTCATGGAACTACATCCCTGTCCTGAGGTTGCTCCTGCTGCATTACTGTTGTGAGACTCCTACAGGTGGATATGTCTATGTCTGTAGTGGCTGTTCCCTTTTCACCACAGAGTAGTATTCCCCCACAGGACTGTACCCCAACTGACTTATCCACTTTACTGCTGATGTTGTGCTTGGGCTGCCTACAGTTCTGGACTGTTAAAGTTGCTCTGGGCACTCCTGCTCGTGGGCCTTCATGGGGAACATGAACCATATTTCTACTGGGTATGTGTCTAGAGTTGTGGGGTATATACATGCCCGTTAGCATTGGTGGATCTGGCCTGGGAGGCTGACAATGTCCATGCCTTCATTTCTCCCTCTTTTCAGCCTTCTCTCTCAGCCAACGGGAAAACACCCGGCACATAGTAGGTGTTCAGTTCACACCATTGACGTTTGGGGAACAAACACCATGCAAACCCATCTTCCCACCCAACAGTGCTGTCCCCACAAGCAGCTTCTCACTGTCACAAATGACATTTGTGGAGTGCTCAGGATGGACAATATCTGCTCTGCTTCTGGCAGGGCCTGTGGGGCTGGCATTAATTTGCCCATTTTGCCAGTGAGGACACTGAGGCCCAGCACAGGTAGCCCTGGCCCACATATCTGAAGGGGATGGAGCTGGATGTTGTTTGGTTAGGATTCTTGGGCAGAATTAATAGGAATTGTATATAAATAAAAGGGAATTGATTTGGGGGAGCTTACTAGTCCACAAACAGAGAGAGAGAGAGAGAGAGAGAGAGAGAGAGAGAGAGAGAGAGAGACCCATCCAGACTGCAGGACAGCTAGTGTGAGTCTGTGCCCCATGGATCCTCGTCCAGAGGTGACAGCGAAGGCCCGAGGAGTGGAATGAATCTGCCATGGAGATCAGCGATGTGGCCACAGGAGCGAGTCAGTGACCGGCTGTGGCTGGAAGCAGCTGAAACAATCTTCCTGCTTTTTATTTAATTCGAGCCACCAGCCTATTGGTTGGGCCTCCCACACTGGGGCGGGTGTTCTTCCCCCATTGGCTGGCCCACAAGTCAATCACACACCTGAAAGTTCTCTCCTGGGTGGTCCCCAATCCCATCCAGTTGGCCTCAGGGGCCCCACAGTCACAGGTGTGGATCTGCCCGAGGCTCCCTGTGCCTTTGGTGACCCCCAGGTCCCGCACTCTTCCCGGGCGGCCGACCCCCCCCCCCCCACCTCTCTCTGCCAGGGCTCTGTTGACAAATAAAAAGGGCTGACTCACCAGCGTAAAAATATCCCCGCCAGAGCCACGGGAGTTACTAGAAGTTTGTTGTGTCTACCCCAGTGGCACAGCCGCTGCCCGAGGACTCGCAGCTAAACATAGAGAAGCCCCTGAGGGCTCGGCCCCCACCGAGTGGCCAAGGCCGGGGACAGCTCCTGAGTTCCCAGTGACCCTCTCGTTGGTTTGTGGGAAGCGTGGAGGGATCTGGAGCCAGGAAATAGTGGGAGCTGCAGGTCCGCCGTACCTACTGGTGTGACCCTCGTGTGTCGCCTCACCTGGGCTGTGCCACGTTGGTCCTGGGCCTCTCCTCCTGGGGGTGAGGCCCATGGGTGCTCACTCAGTCCCGGATGAGCCAGAGTGGGAGCAGTGAGGGGGCGAGGGCCGGCCTGGAATGAGCCTACGGGGGAGGCTGGGCCTCGTGAGGACTCAAGACACGGACGTGTGCCTGCTGTCCTGTGCCTCAGCAGACATTGCTAATCAACCCCATTGTTCTCGCATGCTGTAGCTGGAGGTGGATCCTTCCCAGGAATGGAACCAGTGGAGCCGGCCAGACTCCTTGGAAGCCGTGATTTGGCTCTGGTCCTCCGGCACTCCTCAGACAGGGCCACTGCTGAGCGCACCTGAGCTCGTGGTATAGCCAGGTGTCTCTTCCCGCTCCACCATCATGACTTCGGAGGCCTGTGCTGCAGGCTGGCCATCCCAGCCTTCTGGGAGCCTGAGGCAGGATGATCTCAAGTTCGAACCCAGCCTGGGCAACTTAGTAAATTAGGGAGACCCTATCTGAAAGTCAAGTATAAAAAATGGTCACTCAGTATGAAGGCCCTGGATTGGATTTCCAGGCCCATGCTCACACACGCCCATGGCTCCAGAGTCTGTGATGGGCAGCTGCGACTGGCCATGCTGCTTTGTACGCCGGGCTGAATGTACTTTCCAGTATAACAACTCATGCCTGTAACCACAGTCTCTGGGGAGGCTGAGGCAGGAGGATTGCAAGTTCAAGCACAGCCTGTGCAAGATAGTAACTTAGTGAGATTCTGCCTCAAAGTAAAAAATTAGACAACATCCTGGGAAAGTAGCTGAGTGTGCAGGCCCCCTGGTTCTGGCGCTGACCCACTGCCCACTTCCCACACACCACGTCTCCTTTGAGTCTGCATGTCACCCGGGCCTCTGTTCCTTGTCCTGTCATGGGGTGCTGCCCTGCAGAGCCCCTCTGCTAGTGTCCGCAGGACTGAGTGCCCTCCCACATTTAACTTTGGGGCATGCACAGCCTCAGTTGAAGGAGCGGTGGGAGACCTTAGAGAGGGACCGTCTTTTCCTGGCCCACAAGTTAGCAGGCAGAGGCTGTGTAAAATGCTCTTGCGGTGGCCATCTTGGCTTTGAAAGCCAGAGGGAAAGAACCGCTGTCCCACCCCTAGGGGCCGCCCCGCCTCGCCTCTGGCCCATCCTGAGGTTCCAGGCGCCCAGCTCCTTCCTGCCACCTGCCAGCCTCCCTCAGGTGCCCTGCCTTCCTCATCCCTGGGCATGGCAAGGGATGGCTGATGTCCCCACTGCCTTCCCAGGGCAGCACTCTTGTTGTCCCCTCTGGAGCCTCCAACCTCTGTACCCACAGAGGCCTGCCTGTGGGGACCTGTCACTCCTACCTCACTCTCAGCCTGACTGAGATGGGTACAGCCAGGCCCACCATCCTCCTGCCTCAGGCCCAGCGTCTTTGTAGACGTGTGGCACTCAGTGCCCATGCCACGCGTGGCCCTGTCAGGGAGGAAGGAGGGCCATGAGTCTAGTCCCACAGTGCTGCTTGCCCTGGGGTTCGGGGTGCCCTTGCTCTGGCTTCTGGGATTCTCTGCAAGACATGTTACCTTTGCACTCAGGAAAAAAAAAAAAAATGAAGATGGCTGGAAATGGTGGGGAGGGCTACTAGGAACAGAGTACCCCCATCCCAGCAGTCTGAAGGCCTGGGGGCTGGCACCCAAGCCCTGCTGTCCTCCTCTCTTTAACTCTCTTCCTCCCAAATCCTGCCCCATGTGCCCACAGGTGTACCCCCCTCTGCCCACCTGTGCTACCCACAGCTGGGCCATCTTAGAAATCTCCCATTCTCCTTGATCCCTCCTTCCCTTCCTCTCTCCCGTCTCTCCAATCTCCTGTCCTTTCCCCATCCCTCCTCCTTTCCTCCCTCCTTCCATCCCCTCGGTCCCCACACAGCCTGCTATAGAGGACCCGCTGTCACCTGCAAACACGGCCTAACCAGAAGGACGGCCCTGCCTGGCCCTGTGGAACACCAGGCCCAGGAAGAGCTGCTGCATGGGGACCATGTCCAGGGTGGGCCTGTGGTGGGGAAGGGCTTGGCCTCGTGCGTGGAGATCCCTGTGGCCACCTTCCCTGGGTGACCAGGTCATGATGGATTCTGATGGGCCTGTGTCTGTCAGCTTTGCTCCTGGGGTGGGCCCCAGGCATTGAGTGGCTCCCTGGCATTGAGTGGGCCTCCTCTCTGGTGGGCTGTACTCCTGTCTCCAAGTGCAGCTCACTGAGGGCCATGGGTGCTTCATCCACACCTCCGTGCCTGACCTGTGGCCCATCTCCACCACCCAGCCCGGTCCCCACCATGGATACAGCACTTGTGTTGCCAGATGTCCTCAGTTGCCAGCTCCTGTGCCCCATGCCACCCCACAGGCACCTGTCCGTCTCAGCGCCCAGCCCCAGAGGGCTGGTGCTTGCCTCCTCTGACCACAGCTGTCTCACTTCTGTTATTCCAGCTCTGTGTCAACTAGGCTAATGGGGAAACTGAGTCACAGAGCCACTACCCATTCCCAGTGAATCTGCTTATGCCTAGATATGGAGCCCAGGTCCCTTGTAATCAACGGAGGCAGCCAGTTTTCACATCTCCCCCAGAAGAAGCTGTTGACCCCCAGTTAAAATGACCCAGGATCCTGAGAGGCCAGGTTGAGCTGACCCCCCTCATCCCAGGGCAGCTTAGTGACTTAGCAAGAACCTGTCTCAAAATCAGGTATTTAAAAAAACGGGCTGGAGAAATAGTTCAGTGTGGAGGCCCTGGGTTCCATCCCCAGCACCACACACACACACACACACACACACACACACACACACGCATACACACACACATGCATACGCACACACATGCACACAGAAACAAATAGTTTGCTCAGCAGATCCCTGCTCCCCATGCTAGACAGGCCAGGAGCACAGAGGGCGCACGGGTCCCAGAATGGGACAGAGGGAGGCGGTTGTGGGACAGAGCCTGTGTCTGTACCTTCTCCCCACTCCCAGCAAGTCACCCTCTTCATGGCTCTGTCTGTCCTTAGACCTGAGCTCCCCCAAAAAGCAAGGGAGTCCCCTTGTGGGGACCAGCACCCTCTGTGGCATGGGCTCAGCCTGGCCACATGTGGCTGTCTCAGTGCCTGACGTGAAGGGGTCCACCCACCTGCTTGAATTGCTGCTGTGGCCAGCAGATGTGGATGGGGCAGCACCCTGGAGAGCCTCGTGGGCCCAGCTTCCTTCTCGGGTGACAGCCTGGTGGACAACAGAGCCCCATTTGTGGTGGCCTTACAGTACCTCTGTCTGTCCAGGGGACAGGCCATGGAGGTCCTCAGCTGGTGCACAGGGGACTTACAGTGGGCTGGGTTCTGCTCCCACTGGTGCCCACATCGGAGTGGCAGCTCTCCTGACGTCCTAAAGCCCCTCCTCGCCTCTCCGCAGCATTACCTGCACCTCTGCCTCCTCCCGGGAGGTCTGGGCTCGTGTGCACGATCCGTCCCACATCCCTTCATCTCTTCACCTGCCCATCATCTGTCATCTGTCTCTCTGTGTCTGTCTCCTCTCGTCTGTCCATTCGAGTCAGGACACAAACAGGACCCCACCACATGTGTCATCAGGCCATGATGACACATGTGACTTGGCAGGATCGTGTCCCCTCCTTTGGCAGTGACGGACAGAGGGCTGGTGGTATCCCTCTGGCCCAGGTTTCCTCTGACGCCCATGCTGGCTCCCTAGAGAGTCTCAGGTTGTGCGCGGCTGGCTGGGCTGTGACATGTCTGCCTGCATCTCCCCACCGTCGCTGGGGATGCACTGGCGCTGGCAGACCAGCTGGCAGCCTCTCCATCTGATAGGGCGCTGACCCAGAGTCCTGGGCAGGCCGTCATCCTTGAGGCCCTGGCGCCAGTCCCTTAGCCTCAGCCCCTGCCAAGCCCAGCCATCAGGCCCCATGGCCACGTCCACAAGCTTGGACTTGGCTGGCAGCGTCTAGACACTCCTTTCCTCGTGCCCAGGTAGCTGGGCCAGGTCTGGACGAGCCGGCAAAGCCCACAGCACGGAGCCTGGGAGCTGTCTGGACAGTGACGCCCTGGCTGACTTGACTCCCAGGGCTGAGGAAAGGAACAGCCCGTCCCTGTTGGCCAAAGTGGGGCGTCATCAGCTGGCGGTGCTTACTTGAGTCCAGAGCAGATCCTTTTTCCGAGCACCTGTGGCTTTCAGGGAAGAGGTTTTTTGTTTTTTTTTGAGACAGGGTCTCACTCTGTAGACCAGCTGATTCTGAACTCACTGCGGAGCCCAGGCTGGCCTGGGACTCACGGCAATCCTCCTGCCTCAGCATCCCAAGTTCTGGGATTATAGGCGTACACCACTGCACCTGGCTTACATGGTGCTGGGGAATCAAACCTGGGTACTTGGCACTTGACTTGGCGCTTGCTAGGCAAGCGCTTTAACCACTGAGCCATTCCTCCAGCCCTGATTTTTGTTTTTATTTAAGATAGGATCTTGCTCTGTGATCCAGGCTGGCCCTGAACTCACTATGGGTCCCAGGCTGGCCTTGGACTCATGGCAATCTTTCTGCCTTAGCCTCCTGACTGCTGGGATTACAGGCCTGAGCCACCATGCCTGGCTAATTTATGTGGTCCTGGAGATTTGAACCCAGGGCCTGTGCAAGTTAGGCAAGGCTCTAACCAGGAGCTATGCCCCAGCCGCTTTCTGAAAAAATTACCTTTGTTCCCCTTTGAATGCCCTCTTTCTGGCCTCCCCTATAATCCCCGCCTCTGCCCATCCTTCTCTTGACAGCTAGCTACGTAATTCCAAAGATACTGATCACACGTGTGCAACCGCGGCTGTATTCACTCAGCAACATTTACACGGGTGAAGAAGAGAGCCCAGAGATGCCAGGTCACCAGTTCCAGGTCACACAGCCGTGCCAGGGTCAGTGTGTTGCCCACGCATACTGGACTTTTGCACAGTACCCCATGTGTGGCTACAGTCACCTCTGTCAAATAAAGTTTTTAAAAATTAGGTATTTTTACTTGGTTCTTCTTCTATATAAATTTTTGCATTGATTTTTTTCAAATTCTCTGAAAAACTCTCCTGGGATTTTTTTTTTGGGGGGGGGGGGATTGGCTTAAATTTAGTTTAATTTGGACAAACAATGGTTGCCTCTCTACAGTCTCCTGGCGTGGGAAGGTGGCATTTTCCTCAGCTGCGTAAGACCACTTTCATTTGGTCTTATACTTTTTTTTCATCAAATTTTTTTTTCATATTACAAAAATTGTCTGTGTCCCCTGGGGGACCGCTGGGCTGTGGCCGCTTCTCAGATCCCCTTGTCACAGATATTGTACAAAGTAATCCTCTCCTGGTTCCCCATGGGTGACGGGGGCGGGGCACCGGTGGCCTCGGAGAATGCGACCATCTGACCATATGGCACCAGGATCATCCTGTGACCCGTCCTTGCCAACGTCGTCACCTGGTCAGGTCACCCATTGGGTCTCCATGTGAATTCACTGTCCTCCGGGTCTTCACATTAGACTCTTCAGAAACACATAGTGTCACGGTGCACAACCTGCATGTCGGGCCTGAGGGCTTCCTTTGCTCCTTCAGGACCGAACACCTCCCCAGAGCATTTAGAAATTTTGGTGTGGTGGCTTGGTTTCTTTCATTCATTTATTTATTCCACCAGTAGTTTCTTTATGCCATTGCAGGCTCCTGGGTGCAGAGACACAGCCCAGCAGCCACCTGTGCAGGTGGGTAGAGGTGGGGCTCCTTCCAGAAGGTTCCATGCCATGGTCCATGAACGGGCATTAGTGCACCTTAGAGAGCCATCATCAACACACAGAAATGTGAACAGTGGGGCCCTATAGCTGTGTGACCCACTAGAGCCGTTTGGGAGGCCTGAAGGTTCTAGAAGCTTCTATACCTGTGCCATCCTGTGGGCCAGCTGCCAGGGCCACATGACTGC
This sequence comes from Ctenodactylus gundi, assembly GCA_004027205.1. Lineage (NCBI taxonomy): Eukaryota > Metazoa > Chordata > Mammalia > Rodentia > Ctenodactylidae > Ctenodactylus > Ctenodactylus gundi. Next base: position 80,221 of record PVKB01001373.1, on the reverse strand, counting down.
TGACCTGTCGGAATGTGCCCAGTACCTCATTCCTTTCTGTGTCTTTGCATTCACTAGCCATTGGTGGCATCAGTATTGGACAGAGCCCTGGCTGCCTGGACAGAATGGTGAAGCCAGGAAGAGCGCTATCCCACTACCCCCAACGATGCTGCTCGGGAGGAAGGTCTGGTGCCACCACCCCTGCCAGCTCCTTAGTGGAGCCAGCATGGTTAGAAGTGTGGAGTGCGAGGCGCGGGCTCTGCGGGAGAGGGGACCGAGGCCTGGGCCTGCTCGGGTCTTCCCGCGCACAGCCCTGCGCTCCGTCCCCCGGGTCACTCTCCATGCGACGTCCCTTTTGTTTCACTTTTGGGCACTAGCCATCCTGTCAATGCAGCTTGCTGCTGACCCACTGGGGGACACAGGCATGCTCTTCTGAACATGCAAAAGGCCCACAGCCACATGTGGTACCCTGCACACCTGCATCCCCCTAAGACGTCCATGGAGTTGTGAAATGCACACAGTTCTGTAACTGATGTCTTCATCCTGTGGTACAGCACAAGGGTTTCCTTGTTGTCACACAGCAGGTCAGCCCGGAGACAGCTGTGCCGGACTCTGAGTCCCTTCTCAGGCCTGAGATTTTAGCCTAGAGGCAGCTGTGAACCCTATGCAAACTCAAGAGCTGCATTGTGTTCCAATAAAACTTTATTTGCAAAGACAAGGTGACCGGACTTGGCGCTGGGACTCCAGCATCGAACAGCACCACCCCTGCGGCTGGACATGCAGCTGTTTCCTGGTCCTCGGTGTGTAAGTCGTCTTGGGATGAACGTTCTCAGAGCCAAATCTTCCTGCCCACATCATTATTTCTTCCTTTTCACCCATTTTATTGACATGTATAAGTGCAAAATTTGAGGTATACATTGGTTTTGGGCATTTTGGGCACATACCTAGTCAAGGTAACAAGACACTCCCCGCTTTCCTTTCCATCCGCTCCCTACCCACCACCACAACCCACCCCTCTCACCACCCCCCATTCCCTTTATTTTTCACTCTAAGTTCTGTGAGATAAGTATGATCTGGGATCTGGGTTTCTCATATCAGAGAGACCGTTCAATGTTTCACCTGCTTCTGACTTACTTCACTAAGCATGGTGGTCTCAAGTTTCCTCCATTTGCTTACAAAAGCCTCCATACTGTCGGACTTTATAGATGCATAGTATTCCATTGTGTATAAATACCACAGTTTGTGTATCCACTGGTCTCTTGTTGTGTATTTTGTGTCTTCTATATTTTAGCTATGGTTAGTTGTGCTGCTATGAACATGGGTATACATACATATCTCTGTTGTTTTGGCCTCTTTTGGATATATTCCCAGGAGGGGTGTCACTGGATCAAAGGGGATGTTTATTTCCAGTCTTTTGAGAAACCTCCATACTACTTTCTATAGTGGTTGTACCAATTTACATTCCCACCAGCAATGCAGGAGGGTTCCTTTCTCCCCACAGCCTCGCCAGCGCTGATTGCTGTTTGAGTTGTTGATACAGGCCAATCTCTCTGGAGTTAGATGGTATCTTAGTGATGTTTTGATTATTTCTTTAGGATACATCATTATTTCTTTAGGACACATTACAGAGTAGAATTGTCCTCAGAGGGTGAGGAGTGGTAGAGTTTCCCTGTGTCCCTCCTGAGCTGAGTGGAGGTGTCTGGCTCGGGGAGGGACAGAAGCTCCATGCTCAGGGGCATTCTGAAGGGCAGAGATGAGAAGGCTTGCAGGGACCTTACACATGTGCTTCCACTCAGGTGACTGTGCACCAAGGTCTGGAGATTGATGTGAGGTCCAAGTTCCTTCACTCCAGGTTCTGCTCCAGTCCCCCCCAGGTCCTGACCCCAACCCCATCCAGGTCATGTCCTGGCCCAGCTGGGTTCTGTTCCAGTCCCACCCAGCCAAGTTCTGTCTCAAAGGCCCAGAGTTCTTTAACGGACCTTGTGAAGAAGAAATCATGCTGTGGTGGCTTATTCCTAGGACCCAAGCCATGAGGTCAGTATTGTGCTAAAAGTGCCTCTGGAGGGCCCTGAAGTCCATATCCTTTGTATTAGACCTTTCCTTATCACTGGGACAAAATGCATGCCACCCACAACTTACGAGAGGAGGGACTGATTTTTGGCTTGCAGTTTCCAGCGGGCAAAGTCCAAGGTCTATATAAACATCATAGTAGCTAGAAAGCAGAGACAGGGGGAGGAGCCAGGGACAAGAATACACCCCTCTGGGTTACACCCCAGTGACCTGCCTCCTGCCCAGCCCAGCTCCTCATAGCACAGTCAGCTGCAAATATACCCACAGATGAGTCCACCGATGGGTGCAGCACCCCAGCAAAACAGTCACCTCCCCACACAAGAGACTTCTGGGGGACATTTTAGATCTAAACTACAATGTCCACAAATGAGTCAGATTTTAGTGAGTCTTAACCACAGAGAAAATTTTGTCCTGAGCCCGTGTCTGCAGGTCCACGAGAGCTGGGGCAGCCACACTGCTCTTGTGCACGTCTAGGGAGGCACCGTGAGCCCTAGGGCCTCTCGCGGACTCAGGAAACGCGGTGGCCAGCCCTGGCTGGGCTGGCAGTGGTGCCCCATGGAGTCTGGCTCCCACACCTGTGGTCATAACCATAATGATACCCCAGCCTTTTTTTTTAAAAAACATGTGTCACCAGGTCAGAGTTCACAGTCTCCCCTCCCTTCCTTCCTTTATTTGGGGGAGGGGCAGGGGTGGGAAGATGTCTGCTGGACAAAACTGTAAATCGCTGTGTTAACAAGGCTAGCCTTGAATGCATGAAGCCATTTCCAAATTTGGGACATATGCAGCCACTCGGGGCGCAGGAATGAGCCTGCATTCCAGGTCAATTAGGGAAGCGGTCTGCAGTCACTACTACATTGTGAAGCATATCAAATAGGAAGGCGACATTGCTGTGGAATGTCACTGTCAGAAAGGAGAAACGAGGCATTTGTGCCTGATTTCCAGAACGGCCCGGCTCTCAGTCCCCCATGGCGGGGCCCAGCAATGGGCTCATGCCAAAGCCACCAGGAACCTCTCAGTGACTCAGAGCCTTCCCACCCCATGTCAAGGGATCTCGGTAATTTGAGTGTCCCAGATAAGAGGGAGCACTCGCCATTCCCAAAGGCGCAGAGCTCTTTAGCGGAGATTGTGAAGAAGAAATCACGGTCCGTGGAGCCAGCACATGGCCGCCAGCCCCGCTCAACAGCCAAGAGCTCAGGCACCCAAGTCAACGCAAAATGGAAGATGCAGTCAGTGACATATTTCCTCTCCTGCTGAAAGTCCCCAGCCACCCCCACTTCCTTTCCACTTGGCGTCTCCACTCCCTTTTCTGAGTAGATAGCCATCATCCCATCTGGCCACCCTGTACCCCAGCACTCCCTGCGAGCTGCCCCGACAGGGGAGGCTTTGAAACCGGACACCCCCTTTTTATCCCTTAGCATTTCTTCCCCTGGAACCAGTCAATCTCTGCTCAGCAATCCCATTAGACTCTTAACTTCCATTTTTAAAATCCTGATAAAAATGGAGAGATGTTTGAGCCCCATCCAGGGGAGTTTACTGGTGGGCTGTGTAGAGAGGGTGCAGCTGCCAGAGCAGGACCGGAAGTGTGGTCTGTGGCCAGGCAAGGCAGTAGCCCTGGGTGGATGCTCACTGCCCGCTATGGTTTGGATCTTGGGTTTCCCCAAAAGCCTTGTGTATCTGGAGCTATGTGTTGGCTGGGACACATGAAAACATGTGTCAACTTGCTGAGATTGGGTGGGGGGGGGCAGGGAAGAGCTTTCAGGTGAGTGTTGTGGATGTGTGGGCCAGGAAATGAGGGAGGGGCAACCACCCTGGGTATGGGGGCCCCAACTGCCAACTCCAACTAAGTAAAGGAAGGAAGAAGAAACATCATGGCAGCCTCTTCCTGGGAAGCTCTGGCCTTGCCTGTCCCCAGACATCAGCTGGCTCCCGCTTCACTTGGCTTCTGTCTGCAATGGGGGGAACAGCTCTCCAGCCCCTGCCTTGGGCCTTCGGAGTAGCCGGCTGCCCCGTGAGCACACTGTGTGAGACCTTCTGAAACTGTGAGCTAAATAAGTCTTTCCTCCCTTACCATGAGGCTGGCTGTTGACACAAGCTACACAGGAAGAGACTGCGGCCCTGTGCAATCAGGGGACTCCATTGCCCGAGGCCATGTGCCCTTCAGTAGCCTGGAGAGACCCACATATGGCTCTGCTAACCTGACACACCTGCTCTCCAAGGACATGAGTGCAGCTTCTGTCTTGGTTCGGACTTTCCCTAAAGCAGAGCCCTAGACATGGTGGGTAGAGAGGGGAGGGGCTGTGCAGGAGACCCGGAAGTGGAAGACAAGCAAGGATGTGTGAGCATTTCACCTTCAAGGACAGAAGAAGCCGGTCCCAGTGGGTTGCTGAGCAAGAAGGGCCAAACCCTCCCCAAGATCATCTACCTGGGCGCTCAGAAACCAGGCAGCCGCCAAACCCTGCCTGACTGCTGTAGCTGCACTAGGCAGTGGCTTTTTGGCCCTGTGGCCTCCGCCTCCCTGTGTGTGGACTGAGCACTGCTATGCAGTGGGGGAAGGTCTCCGCCCATTACGCAGGTGCCAGTGGAATGTGTGGACCCTGCTACTGGGGACTCCGGGGCTGAGGGCCTGCCCAGGGGATCTGTGCCCTACTGTAGTCTCTGAACACCCTCTATGTGCCCCAGAAAGGGACCAGAGAGGACAGTTACCATGGGTACCCTTCTTCCTGGTTGGTGAGAATCCAGGGTGCTACTGGCCGCTATGTAGGCTTGGCCTGTGCTGATACCAGGGGCCAGTGGACACGCGTGGCTGAGGTCTCACAGGGCATCTCTGCCCTCTCTATCCTCAGACTTGCCCAGATGGAGGGACGTGGGGAGGAGAGACCAGAGTCCTGTTGTGAGGAGGCCCCAGCCACATGGAGCACACCACCCAGCGCTCACAGGTGTTGGCATCACAGTCCAGGTGCCCAGGGGGTGGAGAAGACGTTCATGTGCTTACTGAGCACCCCGCGTGTCCCTGGCCCTGGGCTTTGATGACAGGTGTGATGGAGGCAGTTCTTTCCAGGGAGCCTGACCATAGCCCCAGGAAGCAACAGGAAGACTTTGGGGAGAGTGCTCACCCAGTACCCATCACTGTGCTTCCTGGGCACAGTGCCAGCCTGGGTCAGGTGCTGGGGCTACCGGAGTGCAGCCCTTACACAAGGCCGGCACCCACTGAGGCACCAGCCACTTGTGTGCACTCGCCAGAGCCAGGGGATGCTGTCCGGTGCTGGGCACTGGGAGAGATCAGAGTGATCCCTGACTCAGTCACAACCACAGCCCTGTGAGCGAGGTTCTGCTGTCAGCCCCAAACCTAGGAAGCTGGGCCCCATGGCCTACAATCTCAGCACTCTGGGAGGCTGAGGCAGGAGGATCACAAATATGACCCCAGCCTGGGCAACTTAGCAACTTATTAAAATTAAAAAGAAGAGAAAAAACGGGCTGGGGGTGTAGCTCAGTGTGGAAGGCACTGGGCTTGATTTCTAGTACCACAGATCAAGGAACCAGAGATTCTGTGATTGTGGAAGATGACAGTCAGCCAGTCGCGAAGCCAGAGGGGATCCTGGCGGCTTCTACCTTGGCTCTGAGCTCTGTCCCCACAGACCAAGCAGCTTTGCGGGGTAGTCGGAATGTGCCAGGAGCCATGGGAAGGGCCAGGTGGTAGGATGGGGAATAAGCCAGCTGGAGGCCAGTGCCATCTGGTTCTCTCTCTGGGGTACTGGGTGCCGGGACCAAGGACCTCAGCAATGTCCTGGAATCAGATGACCACACATCGGACAAGCATGAGCTGGCCCACGTGCACCATAGGACGATACTTTAGAACAGGGCCAGTGCACAGCCCTTCTCCAGAGCCCTCTCCTTTGCCCGTCCATCCTCATCCTGGGGTGTGGTCCACACTCCTCCAGTGGCTTCTGACTGGTCAGCCAGCTCACGGGCCTGGGTCCAGTGGGCACACAGATGGGCACCACGGTTAGCCCCCGGGAGACTCAGGGTTGCCGGGTCCCATTCATTGACTTGCTCGTGTCACTTGGGTCCCTTCACGTCAGTCTTTTATGTCATCCTCTGATTGTCTGTTGCCTAAGAGAAATCGGTCTTTACAATGGTTTGTGCCATCTCCACGGTGTTAGACGAAGACAATGCAAAGCTGGTCTCTCTCCTTACAGATTCGATTCTAACGCACCACGTTAGGGCGCCATAAGTCAAACGATGGAAATCACATCGCTATGGGATCGCTGAAGGACTCCATGACCAAGGTCACTTGGCGATGAGGACGGACCTTGACGCCAACGGCAGGACCCAGGATTCAGGGTGGTGTCGGATGTTGGCTCTTAATGCCTTCTGTTTCTTCCCGTCCCCCTCCCACGCGGCTTGCTCTCCGTGCGCTTTGTGGGTTCAGAATTCCTGGTGGTGGACAGGAAAATCAGAGGCCACGTGGCATCTGTACGTGACTTTCTGTCCGTGGCTTTGAAAAGGTGAGGGATGTCAAAAATCAATAGTGAACAATTTCGAGGCGGAGCAGAGGGTTGGGAAACACGTGCAGATCAAAAGCTCCCGGAGAACTGGTGTGGGCTCGTCTGTTCTGTCCCAGGGAAATCGCTGGCAGGTATTAATTTGAGAAAGAAAAAAGGGAAGTTTTAAGACAAGTTGTTACGAGGGGCCCAAAAAAAAGGGGGGTGCAGGGAGAAGAATCACAGCATGTTTTAATTGTGCCTCGGAAACTTTATAAACACAATTCACACATGTATCAGTCACAATCACAGTCCCGGCTGGAGCAGTAATTATGATAAATCCTTTGTCAACCCCGCTTAGAAGTCCTTATGAGCCGTCGGAAATTAGTTCACGTTCTAGACGACGGTTCAATACAAAAGCAACCCAAGCCGGCCCAGCGCGGGGCGCCCCTCGGCCTGCAATCAGGCAGTCACCAGATCGCACTTTCTGGCTGCCGTGTGCCTTGGCAGGTTAGCGTAAACAAGCCTTGAATTCATTAAGGTGCATTTTTTGGGCCTCTAATTAGGTAAAAGTGGTACATTTCAAGCTTGGCATGTCAGGAGCTCAGTTCTGAGGCAGGAGGCGGTGTGGAACCTGAAGCCACTGCCTTTGTTGACAGCGCTGGTGCCTATGGCCACGTGCCCGTGGCTTGCGGCTTTGCTGGGTGACCCTGGAGCCTGGGGGGCTGGCGGGGTAGGAGGCACTGGGCTCTCCAGGGCTGTCTCTAGAGCAGCCTCTGAGGTCTGCAGGCTGGAAACAGGCTCTTCCCACGTCACCCCCTGAGCAAGGGGGCATGTGGCACTCCCGTCCTCCGTGACCCTGCACAGCAGACTCAGGCACAGACCACCTCTCCTGGGGACAGCGTGGAAACATGGCCAGCTGTGTGGCTCTGTAGGTCACTTCCTCCTCTCAAGGGAGGGGCCTTCACGGCCAAACCATACCTCTTGTCTAAACTGACCGTCATGGGCTGCGGCATAGCTCCGCAGTCAGAGCTGCCTGCCCAGCACACACCAAGTCTTGGGTTGGATTTCCCCTCACCCCCACATAAGCATGAGCTGGGCGTGGTAGTGCACACCTGTAACCAATCATAGCTCTTGGGAGGCTGAAGCAGAAAGATTGCTGCGAGTCCGAGGCCAGCCTGGGCCGCATAGTGAGTTCAGGACCAGTCTGGTCTACAGAGTGAGACCCTGCCTGATAAATAAATCCATTAGTCACACAGGTTTGCAGGAGACAGGAGAGACTCAAAGGGAAGACGCTTAAAGGAGATCATGTGACGTCAGACCTTAGAGTCGAAAATTCTAGCTGCCACCCGTGTTAAAAGCGAAAACTCAGATCCTAGAGGTGGGAACAGGCCCCCGACACAGTTAGTTGGCAGCAGAGTGGGGACATGAGCAGACAGCCAGGGGTGTCTTCTAGGTGACATCCTTTGCTTTTTGAAGGGATTCCCATTCCTGTTCTCATTTCAGACTTGAGGAGCCTAGTCATGAGGGCATTGGTTCCATGTCTCCATTTCACTGCTGAAGAAACTGAGGCACAGGAGTCCTGGCATAAACATGTGACCTTTGTGAAGGCCTGTGATAGTGTGGGTCTAGAATGTCCCCCAAAGCCTCATGTCTGGAAAGTGATTCAGTTGTGGGGTTAATCCATTGATTTCCTGTGCTGCTAAGAGGAGGGGCTTGATGGGAAGGAGCAGATCCCTGGGGCTTGACCAGGAAGGGGTGGGTCACTGGACCATGACCTGGAAGAACACTCACTAGCCCCACCCTCCTCTCTTTCTCTCTGCTTCCTGTCCCACTGTGCCACAAACCGCTCTCTGGTTAGGCCACCCTTGAGCCCTTCCAACATTAACAGCTGCCCATGAATGGACTGAGACCCCCTGAAATTGTGAGCAACGTAAAATAGACCTTAACTTTCTTAAGCTGTAGGTGTCAGGTACTGTGTCCTTGTGAGACAAAGAATGACAATATATTACGTGAGCTCTGTCTCCTGTTGGCGGCCATGGAGGTGACAGGGCGAGGCAGCAAAGGGACGCACTCCTCCCAACCGCCCGCATCTGTCCCCTTGGTCACTTGGGTCTCTGCTGTGACCTGTTTGCGGTGGCTTCCCTGTTTTGCTGGGCCCTGCCTGGTGTACCTGCCCAGCATACCTGACCCTGCAAGATGTGGGGACTGACTGCCCCACGTGGTTCCAAACCAGCACCCCCATATTCTCCCCTGGGCTGGTCTTTGCCAACATCCCAGGAATGTGTCCTGGGGAGAACGACAGCCTCCTGTCCGTGACACAGAATACCCAGAAGGTCACCAAGGCTCCTGTTGTCCCCTGTCTCAGAGACTGCAAGCAAGCCCCCCTCTCCGCATCCCCTTCCAGGCATGTGGTGACCGCGAACTCCTATTTATCTTTAAATGAGCTAAAATAATACAAACGCCATATGTACGTGGTGATTCAGCGCATGCGAAGGATTCCCCATCACACCTCTTTTTCTACTATTCGTACCTGTCTCAGTCACTTTTCCATCATGGGGACACAAGATCTGCCATCTGTGGCCTAACGGAGGAGAGGCTTGCTTGAGCTCACAGCTTCAGCTGTCTTGGCTCATGCACAGCCACGGCGGGTGGGCAGGTCAGGGGACATCTGCTGACCAGAAGCGGCGAGGGAAGAGGAGCCGGCACAAGAACACAGGCCACTTTTCGGTCGCCCTCCCACCTCTGGTAGCCGTCCCTCCAGCAGGGCACCAGCTACTCACAGCACAAGAAATCTTCCTTGATAAGTCCACTGACAACCCCAGTGCCATCATGGTCCCAGAAACAGAAAGATTTGAGGGACACTTCAGGTCTAAACCACAATGACACTTTGCTGGAAAGAAACACAAGGCAACTCCCACCTCCGTGTTTGATACGGTTGCAAGGTGTTGAAATCACGTTAAGAAGCGAAAATGCTAAAACTAGTTGCTATTTGCCACGATAGGAGGGGACTTGAGCACAACATGCACGAGACATTGTGGGAAGCAGGTGCTTCCCCGAGCCAGGCGGCCATGGCACTGTGGGAAAGGAGGTGGTCAGGATGCTGAGAGGGACTTCCTGAGGTGCTGCAGGTCCTGAGGTCTGCCAGTGACACTCTATGGCAAGTGCGGCACCTGGTAGCTCCCAATCTCAGTTTCTTCATCTGCAAAACTACTACTGTCAATTTTTTTTTTTTTTTTTGGCCAGGCTCTGCCTACGTCGCAGAATTTCTGGGGTAGCTGTTTCTATTAGAAACGGTGTCAGTTTCAGGGGTGTCTGTGGCAGCAGTAGCGTGTCCAGGCTAGCGGCCCTGGGGGGTTCTGATCAGCGTCACCGCGGATGGCTGTGCACTCCAGGGGAGCAGGCTTGCGTCCTGGTGGCCTTGGGTCTCTTCTCAAGGGGCTGAGGCTCAGGGAGGGGCAGTGGAGCCACGGAGCCACTGCCCTATGTCTCTGGGCTCCGCAGATGTGTGTTTCAAAGTCCTTTGTTCCCAGATCCTTGGGCCACCTCACTGGGGAAACTGAGGCCCTCACCCCAGAGGAGAGGATCCCTCGGTGCCACCAATGTAATCAGGCAGGCTCTCTTGTTATGCCCATCTGTGGCTGGGGAGACCGAGAACAGACAGGTCAAGTGGTTTTTCCAACTCTTAAGCTAAGCCCTGAGCCAACCTGTGGGCAGCGTGGTGGGTTGCTGGAGTTTCTTCTGTTTCTCACCCCACTGGCTCTGGGCACACAGGTGAGGCTGTCATTGTCACAGGTGGGGTTGGCACCCATCTTTAAGGAGAATGGTCTCACCTGGGCAGACTTAAGTCTGGAAATTTCTCTGTCTCCTTGCTCACTTTTAAAAAAAGAAGACATGGGGCTGGAGGAAGGTTCCAGCATTTAAAGCACTAAGTCAAGTGCTAAGTACCTGAGTTCGATTCCCCAGCACCACATAAGCTGGGTGTGGTGGTACACGCCTGTAATCCCAGCCCCCGAGAGGCGGAGGCAGGAGGATTGCCACCAGTCTAAGGCCAGCCTGGCTACAGAGCAAGACCCTGTCTCGAAAAGAAAAGAAAACACACACACGCGTGCGCGCGCGCGCGCGCGCGCGCACACACACACACACACACACACACACACACACACACACACATTTGAGCCAGAGGTGGTGGCACAGGTCTATGACCTCAGGACTCTGGGAGACTCAGGCAAGAGGATCACAAGTTTGAGCCCAATCTTGAACCTTGTCTCAAAAATTGAAAATAAAAAAAGCTGGCTGAAGATGCAGCTCAGTGTGAAGGCCCTGAGCTCGGTCCCCAGTGCCACGAGAGAGAGAGAGATGGGGGACATTTGGGAGAGGAGCCTAGGGCCCATGTGTTAACCCTTCTCCATTCCCAGCTGGGCCATGGAGGACAGGGAGTGCGGGGCGTGGGAGGAGTTCTACCTGTGGAGCCAACAAACCCACATTTTCTTGGAGGTCACCGCGGCGGACTCCGAAAGAAAATTCCAATTTTGGCAAGGAAACGTGTTCATGCCTATGGAGTTGGGTTGACGCATCTGACCACTGAAATACATTTGAAATTTATATCTATATTTCAAAACGCCATGAAGTTTGTTTAGAGTTAAAATAAACCTTGGTAAATATTTTTTTGTGCTCTCTTTATACCCCGCCACAAATAAAATATAATGAGCCGGCGCTGAGATAGTCCTCCAATTTTCCTCAGTAGACATGTTAGATAAAACACAAAGAGTTTCTTAGTTTGGGGCTCATAAAACATTCTACATTTATGGCTTCATTTTTCTGAAATCCAGATCAAAGCCCGGCTGTGAAAGTTTACTGTCCCACTGCTCGAGGGTCTGTTGACTTAGTGCATACTTCAAAAATCCCCCCTTTCCCCCAGACCCTCTGACCACCTCGCCGGGAAAAAAAAAAAAGGGATATTTGCATTTGATACTTCTCAGGACCCGCAGGATCAAGATTGACAGGACGCGGTTGGGGGAGCTGAAACAACACGTTCCCATTCTCCCATTAAAAGAATTAACCCCATTCACGGGCTCCTCGCTGGTCCTGGATGACCGTCCCGCCCTGGCCACTGGATGCCTGCGTGTTCCCTGTTTATATTAATCCCCAAAGAACTAAGCTTCGTTTCATTTCGTTTGGGAAGAGAAACCCAGCAGAGAGCAGCTCGGGAGACGCGAGTGTTTTTGTAATTGCCCCGGGTCCTGAATGTATTTCAGGCTGACAGCCGAGATAAAAAAGCCCCTGTGGTCCAGCGCCGGGCTCCGCTTCCAGAGCTGCGTGTGGGAAACTGAGCGGAGGGGAGCAGGGACGTGGGGAGGGCGGAACCGGGCGGCCGCAGGGACGCCGGCGCCTTCCTGCCTCGGCTTCTCCACGCTGGGGGCGCAGCAGCACCAGGGCCGGTTGGGCGGAAAGCCCCCGGGCAGGGCCAGGCCCCTGTGCAGCTCTGGCTCTGTGTTTCCTAAATTAACGTCATTTTCTTTTCCTGCCCACGTGGGTGACTCCCCTTGTCAGTGGGGATGGGAACGGACAGGGGCCACCGGCTCCTAGCGGTCCCCGAGGACGCAGGCCACACCCAGGACGTGTCATGAGAAAAGCCGGAGCAGGCAGGGCCGTTCCCTGCAGCTGGCCTCCGGCCACAGCGTCCCACAGCGTCCCGGGAAGCCACTGAGGGGGTGCAGAGCTGCCCGCTCCACAGGGCCCGAGCCTCTTACCGCCATCATCCCAGCCAAGTTACCAGACCGTCTTGGGTTGTCCCTTCTTAGAATTCCAGAAGCCTGTGCAAAGTGGTTTCCTGATGGCTGTGACCCACACTGGGGATTGGGGTGCTCAGAACAGGAAGGGCTCTTTAGATGGGCTGCCTCCCCTCCTAGCCAGGGCCCGTGGGATCAGCCATCCTAGGAGGCTCCAGGGCTAGCGGGGAGTCCCAGGAAGGGCCCAGCGAGGCTTCTGAGAGCCCCAAAGCACCTTTGCTTGCCTGGGTCCTATCTGCCGATACTCACTGGTCAGAATGGAGGGCTTGCGGTAGCAAACCTCACTGACATAACTCAGCCCACATTCTCCCACTGAGCGACTCCAATTTTACACACATTGGTGCACTTGATTCTACAGTTTCTTAAAAATCACAATTGTGGATGTCCCCACCAACTTCCTCAGAACAACAGGGATACTCTCAGGCGTGCAGCAGTAAACACAACTCTTCTGAGAACCCCAATGTCTCCTTGAACGCACAACTCTCCTAAAATCCTGAGTGTTACTTTCATCACTGGCGACAAACTACCTGTTGTACCGGGGCGAGAGGCTCACCGGACCCACTTTCAAGAAAGCAACCCCAGACACACTCACGGAAACAATGCTGGCCCGTCACCTGTTCCCGTAGTGCTCTGTGTGTGGAAACACGGCTTGTTTGGCCAACAACTCAGAGGACTGCCCGTGTGCTTTCTGTTGCGAGAATCATTGTATTTCACTCTGTCACAGAACTGTTGCCCTTGTCCTCTGCTAACGCCACAGCAGTGCGTAGGTTAACCCGTTAGAAAAGGCAAGGGACATGTCTCTGTGTGGGCGCGAATGTGCCTCGGACCTCTCAGACCCCTGGACAGGCCTCAGGACCCTCATGTGTCAGTGGACACACTTTGGGAACTGTTGCCTGAAGCCCACATCACTTGGGAGTCCAGTGTCATCTGTCTAACTCCCAATCTGTGGATGTGTAGACGTGTTCCGTAGCTTAGAGAGCTGGTGATGACAGGGACACAGGCTGCACTCGGGTTTGTGGGGCTTCCTGAGCACCTACTGCATGCCAGGAGCTGTTCTGGGCATGAGGGAAAGAATAAAACAAGCAGTCCTGGGCAGAAACCGGGTGGCCTCAAGGCCTGGCTCCTCTTCTGGGCAACTCGGGTGCTCAGGAAGGAGGTCACAGGCACAGAGGTGGCTTTGTCTGGCTCCCCATACATGCTGTGCACAGCATCACATGCCTTTGTCTGGCTCTCCTCTCTCCCTCTTCCACCTGCCACAGTCCGCGCATATTGAGCTCCTGTTGTGTGCAGACCCATGGTGGCATGCTGCAGATAGACCCAGATCTGCCTTGGGTGTACCTGGTCCAGTGAGGAGCCAGGTCTCTGTGAAGCACCACACTCTCAGCGGGTAGTCATGCACGGTGAGTGGGTAAATGCTAGGAAGAAAAGTGGTGGGGCGACCACGGAAAACAGAGAGCCTGGTGGGAGGACTCCTGGGTTGGGACAGAAGGAGCCTGTGGTGGTGGTGGTGGGGGCAGCAGGGAGCTCTTCACCTCACCTGGTAGGCAGTGGCACACACCTCATGTCCCGCCCTTTAAGAGCCTCATGGCAACTCTTCAGGGAGAGCTGGTCCTTTTGTACTTAGCCTTGTTGCCGAGGGAGAGAGCAGAGGCAAAGGGACGCCAGTGACGCTTCCTTGGTTAACTCTAGCTGGAAAGATGTGCTGCAGAGGAATGGAAGCCTCGGTGGTCCCCGGATGCTGAGGTGCACAGTTCCAGCAGTGGGACTTTTATACCCAGCTGTTACTCCCGGCAGGATCTCTTCTAGAAAGGACAATACATTCATACAACAGGAAAGGTGCCCTCTCCACATTTTTGGCCTTCAGGGAAAGCAAAGAAGTCCCCCAGATATACCCCATTCACAGACCTAGGCTAAGTTCAAAGAACAGATACAATGCAGGAAGGAACAAGATACCTCCATGCTGGTGCCTTTGTCTGCACTGTGGGTGAGGATGTGGTCTGAGCCAGCCAGTGAAGGCCCCCTCTCTCCTGGTGGGGCATTATGCCCTAGCCCACAGCCACAGGAAGACCTGTCCTTCCGGAAGAAGAAAGAGGGTGGAGCTGAGGGGAGGAGAAGAAGCGAATGGTGGGAGGCTTTTATCAACCTCTATGCCTTGGCTATGACGTGCACATGGATATCCAGTTGTTTATGACCTTCTGCTACTGTTTATTGGCCATTCTTAAAATTGGTGGCAATTTTTAAAGACTCACCTGAGAACTCTGAGAATGAATGCCATCAAAGCTTTCCTTAGAAGCATGCGTGCAACATCCAGATGCCCACACATCTGTCTGACCATCTGTCTGTCTATCTGTTCACCTGCTCATTTATCAGTTCATCTCTTTTAGTTGTTGATGGGGTCCATGAATGCAAGTGGAGGTATCTTTGCTCCCTCCTGAGTCACATTCATTCTTTGAACCTAGCCTAAGTTTGTGGATAAAGTGTATCTGGGGACTTCTTTGCTTTTATTGAGGGCCAAAAACTGTGGAAAGGGCATCTTTCCAATTGTATGAATTCTTCTCTTTCCTGGAAGGAATCCTGCTGGAAACAAAAGCTGGGTATAAAAGTCCTACTGCTGGCACTACACACCCCAGCATTTCCTTTCCGATTTCAGATTTACTCTTGATTGAACATTCTGTTCTTAGGCTGGGGTGTCAGGACTTCTCACTGGTGTGTCATGAGAGATGGATGATTGAGGGAAATTAGCTTTCAAAGAAACATGTGACTCTAGAAATAATAGCTTAAATTTGGGGCCCTGAAGTTCAGGGCCACTGATGTAAGCTGAGGTGACCCAGCTTGGATGCCAGCCCACCTGGGGAAGCATCAAGTTGGGCTCTAGCCACCTCCAACTGTGTACTGAGCTTCATGTCTGCCCAGGCCGGGTCAATGGCTTGGGGTTAGGGTGGGGGTGTCCCAACCTGTGTACCTGGAATACATTCCTAGGACATCAGGGAGGATTTGGGTTGTGTCCACTGGGCCAAGCACACACCACAAATTGAGTCCTCAGCCCTGTGTCAATTTCCTTTTCTAGCCAAGAGGACAAGATGGATCTTTAGAAGTTAGACTTTTTATCTTTTAGAGATAAGCTTGTTCCTCTAGGTCCTTTCTGCTCAGATAAAGGGACAGGCTATGTGGGTGCTGCCCCAGGAGGTCCAGTTAAGTTTATTTCCACAGGGAAGGAAGGAGCAGGGGAGGTGGAGGTGGAGATGGGCTTGAGGAGGGGGCACGGTGGAAAGTTCCTTTTCTGTTGCTTCATCCCTTCTCCTTCCTGTAAAAGCCCTTGCCCATCTGATCACAGCGTGATGGCGACTTTGGGCACATCAAGGCCCTGCACCCCCTCAGAGCTGGCTTTGCACAAAGTCTTTTTCCATGTCTCTTACGTTTTGGTTGGGGGAGCAGCAAGAGGCAGGGATCTGCATAACCAAGATGTTTAGCCCCCAATATCTGCCTATCGGTGCTGATGGTCCCTGAAGTGGGGGGTCACGGGGGGTGTGGGCTGCTTCCTTTATCTCCCCTGAGGACACTGCTTGGCAGCAAACCCGCCTTGTCTGCACACTCGGAGTCACGTCTTCCAGCTGTGGCCCGTGTCGAAACATAACGCGGAACTAGCTGTGGTGGCACATGCCTGTGATCCTAGCACTCTGAAGGGCTGAGGCAGGAGGACCCCAAGTTTGAGCCTGCCCTGGGTAAATGAATGACTTAGGGAGACCCTGACTCAAATCTCACTGCGACGGCCCTGAGTTCTATCCCAGTGCCGCGCGCACACACACACACACACACACGCACGCACGACCCTATCTGGGATCCCACTATGACGCTTCACAGGATCTGCCTTTGGGGAAAACAATTATGGGATAGGAGGCCACACGTGGTTGCTGGGATGAAGAAGACAAGGGTCCTTTCTGGAGAACCTTCTGGCAGATGGGAATTTGGTAACTCACTTACTCCTACGGATGGGGCCTCTGCCAGGCTGGCAGCAGCTCCAGAGGTGGCCAAGACTGGCCTCTGAGCTCTCTTGGACAGATTGGGAGTTGTTACATGGATGTTTCTTTGCTTCCGGACTCCCAGAGTTTCAAGAGGAAAAAAACCAGAGAGCTGCATCGTGGGCAGAAATACTTCATGCTGGACCTGCCATCAAACCATCTGTATTTCCCGATTTATAAAAGTATGCACACTAGTTCTTTTCTTTTTCAGAATTCACCCCTCCCCCCAGCTTTCAAGGAAGAAAGACGCCAGCAAGGCACATGGCCACAGCAGGACTTTGCAGAGAAAGTGAACTCTGAGCAGGGCCTCTGATTCGTGTGTGTCATTCACTGGAAACAAGTCGCCGTGCCCGATCAGGCTCCAAAATGGGCAAGCCCACGTCTCACATGCCACGTGGTGGCCAACAGAGCCTTGTGGAGGGTGCCACAGGCTCAGTCCGTTGGGAGGATAGCAGAGACCCAGCCAGAATCACTCAGCCCTTCAAATGCATTTTGGAGAGAAGAATTATGTTTGCATAGGAGTGTGTATGTGTGTGTTCACATGTGTGTGCATTAGTGTGTGAGTTACACAGAAATTGTTTTGCATTATCACAAAGTGACCAAGATGGGAAATCTGTTATTTTAAATATCTGTGTCAAAGAGAAAAACTAAAGAAATTGGAAGTAATTGGTTGTGCTCCGTGGGCTGAGGATAGCGCCGTAAGTACATTTCTTTCTTTCTTTCTTTTTTTAACGTAAGACATTTTATGCATTTTCACAAATGGCAAAGGAGGCACAAGATAAGATATTTCTTCATTCTCCCAAGAACCTCAGTGGCTTTTGGAGGACCCGGTTTGATACCACATCTGTGACATTGTCCATCAGGGTACCACTGATGCTTAGCGGTGAAGAGCACTTTGCTTAGTTGCTCCATCACGATCCTTGAGGGCCTCTAATCTGGTGTTCAGCGCTTGATCACATGTAAGTCCCATTCCAAGCTTTGGTCTCTGAAGCTTCCAAGAGACCCTGCCCAGCGCCCCCACCTGGCTCAGCAGGGGAGTGCATCCTCCTGGGGTGAGTGTGATCCGCACAGGGGTCACGGGTCTGGAGGATTCTTTTTAGAACGCATAACCTGTTGATGGCCCTTTTCCCTCCAGTTAGAGTACAACCACATCGGATGACAGAGCAGGCTGGACAGATGGGGATCTCCTAAGGTAAGGGTGGGCAGTGCCCACATTTGGCACGATGTCACCAATTGTCTGCTGCAGTTTCTGTTGGAAACACGGGGATTTTAAAATGTCTTGTTGTGTCTTTGCGTCAGTTTGATTGTTTTTACTTAAAAATTCTCTTAAGAAAGGGTGATCAATCTAAGTTCAGACTTTGGCCATGACCTGTTGTAGGTGTATGGAGTAGGCTGTGCCCGTGCTGAGCGACCACAAAAAAAGCAGTGGGCCTCGGCTGTGCTGCCCTGGGCGACCCCACATGCTAACACAGCACTTTGCTCTGTCGTGTGTGCAGGTGCTGAGGCAGAGGGACGTGGTGACTTCTGTTGCAAACACATCACCACCCCATGGATGGCCCACCAGAAAAAGCAACAAAATCAAACAAAAATGACAACACAAACCTCCACTTCTTGCTGCTCAGAACAAGCCTAAGGCACAAAGTGATACATTTATGTTGCTAAGCAAAAAAAAAAAAAAAAAAAAAAAATGCCACCTGAAAACTTATTAAGTCAAAGGCCCACGACTTATGGAATTGACAAAGCAGACTTACAAACCTGGATCATAGAAAGGAAGGGAAAACACAGTGACCTGTCACGTCACCAGATTACCTGGTGAACCTGTCGTGCACTCAGCGGGCTGTGAAGGCCAGTTTTCTGTCCTAGCCTCATCTCCTTGCGTGATGTGTCCCCCTCAGACCACCTCCCGTCCACACTCCTTGCCTCTCAGCCGCTTCTGAAGCAGCGGCAGCAGCTCTGCCTGCTCTGTGATCTTACCTGGCTTCCTGTGGTGACGTTTCCCATGGCTCTGACTCTGCCTTGGCTTTCAGTTGTGTCTCGCAGCCTAGCTGGGGAAAAACTGTTCATTTCATGGCGGACAGGAAGTGGAGTGTGAGAGGAAGGGCGGAAATAGCACATACCCTTCCAGGTCAAGCTCCAGGGATCTGCCCCTTCCAGGTCAAGCCCCAGTGACCCTCCCCTTCCAATCAGGACCAACCTCTTAACAGCACAGGAAATCAATGGATTATCTCCCGTGATTCAATCACCTTCCAAACGTAGGCTTTTGGGGACATTCCAGATCCAAACCACAACAAGCCTGGAGTTGTCTGCCAGAAACTTTTGACCTTGTGAAAAGACATGGAAGTATCTCGTCTATGTGGCTGGCATGGCTTGCTCACGACATGAGCCACAGTTTGGCCAGTACTGTGACAGCCACTGGGTCTGCATCCCACCCTTACTGGTTCTGGGTGCGGAGGACCAAAAATGTCACAGCTACTGTGAAAGCGTCGTTGCTCTTAGCCCTTTAAATATATCACCGTGAGCTCTGTGAAAAGCAACAACTGAGTTCATCCTTAGAGCATGTCTGTGCCTGTAAACTGACTATCAAAACGTAAGAAGTGATCTAAAGCTCAAAGCTTCCCGACCAGCACACGGAAGTGTGACGTGGCTGGCTGTCTTGCGACAGCCCCATTGGAAAGTTGGAGAAGTTTTTCAGCTTGTTCTGTTTTGTGACCTGAGACCTCGTCATCCTCTCATGGGTCCTGTTTGCTGTCTCTGGGCTCTGAAAGCTTTGGCAGCCCTCACCTTCCACCCGGTGCCAGGGTGTCTCTGGGCTGGCTGTGTGGAGAAATTGTTCACCCGTGGAGACACGTCCACCCACGGACATGTGATCTGGATCCTATGGAAAACTTGGACTTTCTCTGTGGCTCTCCTACCTTGTTTACTTGGAGCAAAGCGTACACCCCATGGGTACCCCGCGGTGATCCTAGAGCAGAGCGCTCTCCTCCCATTCCTGGGACGCAGGATGTTCTCTGGTCCCTGCCACAGCCTGTAGGAGGGAACCAGGAGGGGCCTGGCCATGGCATCCATTTCAACACAACGACCTCAGTTCTAGCAGGCGAAGGGCCTGGTCCTATTGACCTTCCGCGCCGGCCTCTCCGTTTCTTGACACCCTGCCAAGCATCTGCTGGCCCCTGTTCTTGTGGCCTGGTGCTTGGGCTGGGTGGCACTGGCCCTGGGCAGGGGACAGACAGTGCCTCTGGTGCTTGGGCTGGGTGGCACTGGCCCTGGGCAGTGGACAGACAGTGCCTCTGGGAAAGCACAGGATGTGACGGAAAACTGAGCTGGTAGAGCTGGGGTGGGCTGGTCTCCGTCGTGTCTGAGAGAGAGTTCTAGAATTCTGAGGGCAGGAAGCGGAGCTGCTGAGTCAGTGGGGACCCTGCTCTGAGTCACTGCCCATCAGCACCTGTGGCAGACACACCTTGGCATGCAGATGGAGAGAGAAGTGGTAGAGGGTGGTGTGGGTCAATGGGGAGAGAACTAGGGCCAGCCGAGCAGGGCCGGACAGGCGGCTGTCACAGCCCCTGCGTTTTAGGGAACAGGACACCTTGGGATGCAAGATACCTCCGCTCAGTCCCCCGGGAAGTCACTTCAGAGCCGTCCAGCCAGGGCTGAGGGATGCCCAGCTATCGTCCTAAGGCAGCATGGGCTCTAAGGGCAGCACCTGGCACAATGCGGGGAGGGGGAAGGCACGGTCTGCTTGTGGGAGAAGGCACAGTCTGGACGGTGGCAGGGCTGCAGGCTGGGGCTTCACGGCCCTGCTTTAACATTCGCCAGCTTGGGGAACAGGAGCGTGTGGGCACAGGAGTACAGCAGACTGGAACTGAATGGCCCTAGGTGCCAGGCACAGAGCTGAGCATGTCACACCCACTAGGTCACTTCACCCTCACGGTGACCTATGGAGAGAGCACCAGGCAGGGTGCCCACTATGCCATCTCCTGCAGATCTGGCTGTGTGCATGGCTTGTATGTGGACATGTGCACGCACACACACGTACACACATACACACATGTATACATGTAGGCATGCACACAGCACACACCCCCAGCATGTACACATACCCATGCACACACGTGTGCACACACTAACATGACACACATGTATATGCACATGTACACACACTCATGTGCACACCATATCCGTACACATTGGTCTATACAACATGCACATGTGCACATGAGTACACACATATATATTACATACACATACACAGCATGCACACACACACATCACAGACACATGCATACCCACCTACACGCATACACATAGAGACACATCTGTTGTCAAGATGTAACGCTAGGAGGGTGCGGGCGCGGTGGGGTGGGGCGAGCGTGGGGGAGACATGGGGATGGAACAGACGTCCTGGGCCACCTCCCCTGTCGCGGCCACCCCGGGTGAGGATCTCTGCACTTTGCTGTGCGCGCTGAACCTTCTGCCGCATCCGTGTTGCGTGGAGGAGTCCTAACAAGTATCTTGATTCATTCTGAATGTTACAATCAAACGTTTTTAAGGAGGCTTTAGTACGTGAGTACCTACGTTAACTATGTTACATAGTTTATACGTGGCTAAAGACAGTTTCTCTTCACTCTAGAAAACAAGGGCAAAACACACACCCACGGCGGGCTCTGGTGGGAAGCAGGAGCCGCGCCCGGCGCCTGGCACGGGCTGAGCACTGGTGCGTGGAGGCATCCCTGGGCCACCCTCAGCTCTGAGGTGCTCAGGCAGGGACGAGCAGCTTAGCAGCCACCCACTGTGTGCCCTGCAGGCAAGGGCTCTGTCCTGACCCCGGGCGGGCGCGGCCATGGTGAGGGCCTGTGGCGGAGAGTGCGGGTCCGCTCCTCGCTCAGCCGGTGACTGTGCTCCCTGTGTACCAGACCCTTCTTCACGGGGCAGAGACCGGTCCGGGACAGAAACAAGTCCAGGTCAGACCCAGTGACACAGGCCTGTCACCTGAGCCCTCCAGGAGGCTGAGGCAAGAGAATTTCAAGTTCCAGCTCAGCCTGGGCAACTTAGTGGGGTTGCAGCTCCTTGGGAAGGCTCTGGGCTCCCGACCCCGTAGCGGCATGGGCCGTGGGGACAGGAGTTGCTCCCTGGAGGTCCACGCAAGAAACTCACTCTCTCTGTTCCTCAGTCTTTTATTTTTGAGAGAGGTGTTGGTAAATTGTTCAGGTGGCAGTTGGCTGTCTTCCTGTCTCAGCCTCCCAGAGTGCTGAGATTACAGACTGACCTCTTGGGCTGCTGACGGGGCAAGGACACGGGCTTTGGCCTGATATAGAGGTGTCGGCCGCACAGCTGAGAGCCGTGGCCCTGCCACGCTGCCCCCGTGAGGTCCTCCCCAATCAGCGGAGATCTGGGTCGGGGACAAGCCCACGGCACTCCGGGTTGGCCTCTCTGCCTGCTGAGGTCCGCACAGCACTGACACGGCCCCTGCCCTCCTCAGGAGCCGCAGGGACTCGCAGGGGCACCTCCTTGTGGTAGCCATCCACACGTGAGGTGAGCTGTCAGGTGTACCCGGGGCCTTCTGCAGACAAGACACTTTTCATGAAGGTGACTGTTGCTGGTGCCTCAAGGCCACCACTGCCACCTGGGAAACACTGCCCACCCTTCATGCTGCAGAGAGAAGGGGGTCACAGAAAGGGAGGAGGAGCCTCTGGGATGCCCCTCTGCTGTCACCGATGGTGGCAGCACTTGTTCATGGTGGCCCTTCCCAGCCACCATGTGGGGTGAGTGCCAGCAGGGTTCTGGGCACTTCCTCCTCCCTGCTGGCCAGGCCTTGCAGAGCCCTCACCTTGGGGCCTATCTTTGAAAATTACCACATTCCCCACTTATAGCTCCAGAGATGGACATCGCTGCGTGCCCCAGGGCCGTTGTATGTGCAGCATTCTCCATACGTGGGACTTCGTGTCCTTGTTGCCCGCCAGCTCTCTTTGCTCCCTCCAGGCCTGTGCTCACTGGCAGCGAGCTCCTCCAAATGCCCCGCTCAGAGCAGCCCACCTGGCCAGACCCTTGCGCAGGCGATATTCGCTCTCCCTGACCCCTTCCCAGTCTCCTGCTTTCCTGATGGTATTTCTGTGACTAGAAGAACTGTGTGGGTCCGTCTCTACTGGGCAAACAGGGACCGTGGAGTTGGCTAGCCAGGGGTCGGGGGGGGGGGGGGGAATCACGCGGCAGGTGGCACGGGACCTCGCTGGATCCCCGCGCCCGGCCTGGCCCCTCTCACCTCCATCCCACTCTCAGCAGCTGCAGCACTTCGGTGCCCGTTTGTTTGGCGTCCTTAAAGCCCGCTAACCCCCGGCCGTGTGTCCCCGGGGCGACTTCATGGCCTCATTTGGGGCTCCCTGCTGCCAGGGTGGCTGAGCTGTCCCAGGTGCCCCACGTCCAGGGCGGGTGGTGGGGGCAGCTGGGAGCCCCTGAGCATTGACTGGTGCAGAAAGTGACGGGAGGGAGGAAAGCAGAAATCCCGTGGGAAAGAGGGACTCTCAGCTCAGCCAGCGCTCACCCCTGCTGCCCCCTAAGGCCTGGCACTGTGCAAAATCCCAGGTAAACCTGCAGTCCTGGCAGGGAGGCTGAGGCACGAAGAGGCATGGCCAGCGGGAATATACAGGCCTCTGTATCTCTGGCTCTTAAATCCAAACGCAATGTTCAGACTAGAAACCAGCAAACCAGCCCCCCAGGTGGGACTCCGGTCATCCTGTGGATACGGGGACCCCCGGCATGGCCACGCCTGGGCTGTTGACCGTGGTCACCCATGACTCACGACAGTCTGCTGGGTGGGAGACGCCAGACTCCCTCAGGGTGGGTGACCCAGCTCGACCGTGACAGCCGTGAGACCTGTGTCCCTCACCTTCCCCATCTGGGAAAAGGGCCCATCCCACCCCAACCAGCGCCTACCTCAAGTGACAGGACCACAGCGGCTGCTGTACGGGGGGGCCCTCCGCCCCAAATGGAAAGTGCACCCAGCAAGCTGCGCTGTCAGGGGCTGGCATGCCGTGGCGCCCACGAACATCACACCTCTTTTCTACCCTCCTGATCAGTTCCAGGTCACGTTCTGCACCTGCTTGTGACTATAAAGGGGTGTGACTCTGCTTCGAGTCTCAGGTCGTTGTACGGGGTGGCACGCAGCGGGAGGTGGCTGTCATGCCAGCCTTGGGCTGCAGACACAGCCCATGTGCGTCCCTGGGGTGCAGACGTCACACCTGATGACTTGCCTGTCCTGAGCTTTGCGCGTTGTTTCTGCTACAGTCGCCAAATGGCACCGTGTGGCTACCGCGGAGCGAGCCCTGACACCCCTTTGAGGCAGAGGGGCTGGCCTGCTCCTGCAGAGGGCCCCACACTGGGTTTGAAGCCACTTGTCCTCTTCAGGACACAGAAAGACACGCAGCTGTCTGCAGCAAGAACCCAGCAGGAGGAGCGGGTGTCCTGGAGGGGAGCTGAGCCGCCTCAGGCCCTTGGGGCTGACATTTTGTACATTGTACTCAAGTACAATTTGTTTACTTTCTGTCTCCACAACAATCACAAAGATTTATTTTTAATTGCCGCAGTCGGCTCTGCCAGGCCCCACTTCCTCCTTCTTAAAGGAACAGCCCTGCCACACCCACGTGTGACACTCACTAAAATCAAAGTAAGTAAAACCAGGCTCATCTTCAGGAACAGGGCGATCACGGCCCTGTGCTCACGCCCAGCAGCCTTGGGGCCTTCCTGCTCTGCAGGCGGGTCCCCAGCAGGGTCCCCTCCTCTCTGGATGAGGCACTTTGTAGATTCTGAGACAGGGTCTTGTTTAATTGTGATCCTCCTGCCTCAGCCTCCCAGAGTACTGGGGTGACAGGCTTACCAAGTCTGGCCTGTAAGAGAGCAGGGAGACTGTCCCCTCACCCCCCCCCCACCCCCCCAGTACTGCTTAGAGACCTCCGAGAGCTCCAAGCCGCCTTGTTCTGGCTTCTTTCTCTCAGCAACTGAATTTTTTCCTCTGTTTCTTTAGACAGGGTCTCTCTCTGCAGCCCAGGCTGATCCTGAACTCACTGTGGAGCCCAGGACAAGTGCCTTGGACTCACAACAATCCTCCTGCCTCAGCCTCCTGAGTGCTGGGATTACAGGCATGCACCACCATGCTTGGCTCACTTTTATATGGTGCTGGGGAATCAAACCCAGGGCCGTGCACATGCCAGGTAAGAGCACATGCCAACCCCTGACCAGTGTCCAGCCCCAAGTGACACAGTTTTCTGAGGGCCAGTTGCTGAGCTGAAGTGCCCTCCTGCCCGGCGGGTTGATCTGGCACAGGCTTGCCAGTTCCTTTCCCATGATGTCAAGTGGGGACACTGGCCGCTGGAAGATGGCATCAAGGGCATTGACTTGGTAGGATCCCATCCCCACTGTCTCAGGGGCCACTGTGTGACCACGGGAAGTCGCTTGCCCTCTCGGAGCCCAGCTCATCACTGGAGGGCAGGAGTGACCACGGCACCCTCCACCCCTGGGGTCCAGGAGGCCACAGTGGCGATGGGTCTGGGGCCTGGGAGTAGTCAGGGTTCTCACAAAACAGAATTATATGGCCTTATTACATCAGCTGACAGGACCCGGGGTGTAGATGCCACCACGCTGCCTGTACCTGCGGGGGGCTGAGGATCCAGGCACTGCTCGGAGGAGAATAAAGCCCTGGAGCGGGACACCCAGCCACGAGGCTGCAGAGGGCACAACCCGGGCGGTGGCTGTGGGGAGACAGAGCTGGAGGCGGGACGCAGCGCCAGATGACCCACCTGTCCCAGACTAGGCACGTGGCTCCTGCTGTACGTGCCACATGGTGTTTCCTGGCTGCCACAGAGCTGGCCCTTGCCTGCTTGCGGTGCTGTGAAGCGGAGTGGCTGAGCCTGCTCCTGACGGGGTCCCCACTACCGCCTTTGAAACCACCTGCTGTCTTCAAGACAGTAAAAACGCAGCTGGTCGGCCGCCCCAGGAACCCCAGCAGGAAGAACTTGGTAGATCCTGCTAGTCCCTCGCACTCTGCCTGGGAAGGGAGTGGTGGCCGCTTACCCCCTCCAGGATGCTCTCTCTGACCACCTTATTTCCTTCTGCCACAGTTTCCCCAAACTGCGCATCAGACGCCCCAACCACCTGCACCTTCCGCTTCTCCCCCTGTGCTCCCGTCCATCTCCCAGCTGGAAGACCCCAGGCCGGGGTGTCACAGCATTTCCTGTGTGGTGGCCCCGTGCCAGGCATACTCCGGTGCCAGCGAGTGAGCAGAGGCTGCCAAGGAGTGGTCACTGTCAGGAGCGTGTCCCGCTGACTCCAGACCCGGTTACTGGGCGCAGAGGCTGGCACGGATCAGCCAGCGGGTCGCCAGCTGACGAGGAAAAGATTTGGTCTCTTTGGTCACTGTGCTATTCCCACTACGCAGAGCAGCTCCTGGGGCCAGCGGGAGCTCAGTCACTGCTCTGTGAGTGAACGGGCTCTGGGGACCTGCTGGCTCCCTCTCCATGTGGCCCACTGAGGCATGGGGGTTCCAGCAGCCCCAGGCTCCCTCGCTCCAGTCTCACGCACACAGTATCGGTGTCATGAGACCACATGACCCTGAGACAGGTGCCCAAAGCACACGGTTCACCCACTCCTGGTCTTCCCCACGACTCCCTTGCTCCACCAGCCTGGCCTTCCAGGCTCCCAGGCCCTGGGCTCTGGGCCATGGGTCCTGGGCTAGCCACACTCGGCAAGGGCACAGCCACGCCAGTCCCGTCGTACGGGGGCTCTCCCACCCCAAGACCTGCCTCATTAGGCTCCATGGCCTTAACTTTATTTCCAAATCACTCAGATTCCAAGAAACCAAACCTGGGACGTGAGCCTATGATCTTGGAATTCTCAGGTCAGCCTGCACCCTGCCCCCCAACAACCACACCCCACTCTCTGCACGGCCCCCACTGAGGGCTACTTCCCAGGGTTCCAAGCATCCCTTCCACTCGTCCCCGTATGTCGCTGAGCTCGGCTTCCACGGCGGTGCCCAGCACCCACGGTAGGCACTTGATACACACAACAGGAGCTTTCTTGAATGGGTGTGAGGACTGACTCCGCAGGCCCTCTACTTGAGGGGTCCCCAGACCTCAGGTCCTGGATGTGGAACAGTGTGTGACCCATCAGGTATCAGGCTACGGGGGGAAGTCGCAGTGGGCAGGAGTGTGCAGGGCTCCATTTGTTTTTACAGCCACTTCCCGTCCCTTGCACGACCTCCCTAGCTCCACCTCCTGTCGTATCAGTGGTGGCAATGGATCCTCACAGGGCACTCACCCTACTGTGAACCGGGCAGGCACCCAAGGGATCTGGGGAGCACGCTCCTTGTAAGAATCCAATGCCGACCATCTGAGCGCGCGCCAGGGGCGGGGCACGCATGCCACCCCAACCATGGAAAAACTGTCAGTAGGGGAACAGCTGTGCCCAACTGGGACTCCCTCCACGGGGCGGCAGGAACTCAGCAGTTTCCTGGCGGCCAGGCTGGGGACAGCACTTAGCATAATAAATGCCTGGGAAATGGAATCTGTTTTGGTTCAGCAGTAAAGTCTCCTGTGACCGAATTGCTAAATCACTTTAACTAATGAAGAAGTAACCAACCCCAGGGACCCAGCGGCTCAGCTATGCGGATGATTTCTGAGTTTTTAAAAAGTGACTGTTCAAAGATGCCGGTCCCCAGGGCCCTGGCCTCTCCGCGGGAGGGCTCTCTCCTCTCCCAGGCAGCCCGCCTTGGCTCGGGGACAAGATTCGGTTGGTGGTTTTTCATAAATAATGTGCTTGTGTTATAAAAGTACAATTTAGAAAATTTACAGAAGGAGCAGGAATGGAGAGAGAGAGAGAGTGGCCCATCAGCCCGGCAGTGAGGTCGCGCCTAGCAGCCACGGGGGCTCATCTTGGTCACTTCCTTCTGTCTCTTTTTATGGGATAATCAAAAGATTCAAATGCAGCAGTGGCTGCTGGGCGGGACAGAGCCCCACCTCCACAGCCGGTTTGGTCTTCATGCTGGGGGTGCCAAGGCTCAGCAGGCGTTGACGGCGGCGTTTGGGTGGGGGGGTCACGGCCACCTGATTGGAGTGCGGGTCAGGGCCAGTGGGTGCCGGCCAAGGCCACTCAGGATCACTGGTGTGGGCATCCGTGTGTGTGGCACCTCTGAGACGCAGTAGGACCTGGACAAGTAGTGGCGGTGAGCCCCGTCCTGTGGCCCCGGCCATGGCTCTTCTGCCACTGGCATTTCAACCACTGTGAGCCTCCCACAGCCCAGGTAGGAGTTGGTGCTCCATCGGCGGGCTTGTGGGTGTGTGTATGGGGGTCGCCATGGGTCCTCCGGCTGGGAGACGAGGCGTTGCCGTGGCCTGGAAGGCATCCAGGCTTTGTGGCAGCCGCTGATGTCATTTCAGAGAAAACACTAAGGAATTGGTTTTCTCTTTCTGGCCGTCTTTCCAAAATTAACTTCATAAAAAAAGGAAAGGTTCTGATTTTACCCAAAAGCGGACGTTCCAAACCCCAAACCACGAATCCCGGCTTGGTTTGAAGGCCCCTTCCCCAGCCGGGGCTGGCGCCAGCGCTGATGGCAAACTGGGACAGGCAGGGTCGTCCAGTTCAAGCCATCGTGGAATGGGCCAGGGGAGGCCAGAGGCTGTGGGGGGACAGGAGGGCAGTGAGGAGGCCGGGATCCAGTGGCACGCTGGGAGGCTGAGGCGGGAAGACTACAAGTTCCAGTGTAGCCTTAATAGTTTAGTAGAACCTATCTCAAAAACAAGAAGAGCTGAGCCTGTAGGTCAGAGCAAGGGCCCTAGGGTCAGTCTCCAGTTCTGAAAAACTTCTCTGTTGGTGACTCTGGAAGCCCTACCAAGTGGCCAGGCTCAGTAAGGGGTTTTCTACACGTCACTGTGGGCACCCTCACCTTGGCGAGGAGACTGATCCGCTTACAGATGGAGAAACTGAGGCTCGGGGAGGTTGACCCCGCCCTGCCAGGAGCGCAAAGCAGGGCTCGCATGGGGTCTGCTGCCGGCTTTCCTCTTGGCCTGGCTGCCTTTCGGCAGAGGCCACCACCGGGGTTCCATGGGTCTCCCCACAGGCTTCGTCCACGCCTGAGCCTGTGCTGAGCATGGCAGTGAGTCAATTTGAAAGCCAGGTCTGTGCTGCTGTCACAGGCAGAGAGGAAGCCACCTGGAATTTAGAGGGTTCCTCGAATGAAGTGACAGGTGTCCCCGGGGCTCAGAAGAGAAGCAGGCAGACCCAGGAGAGGGGGGCCATGTGGGGCCAAGAAAGAGGCAGGAGATGGATGGCCACACACTGGGGACACCATGAGGGTATGGCCAAAGGCCGGGAAGGGACACACGCAGATCCTCTGTCTGGGCCCCAGAGGGAACCATGCCACTGACACCCAGAATTTGGATTTCTGATCTCCAGAGCCAGCTCCTGTGGTTATACACCACCACGGGCCACATACACACCCAGGACCTTCCCACATCCTTCCTGTGCCCAGGCCCTCAGGAAGGACCTGCCCAGGTGGCCGGCTTGTACCTGCTGTCATCGGCAAGGGACCCAGCTCCTGAGTCCCAGCAGGAACAGCATACTGTGATTGGCCCAATGCAGAAAGCTTTTGTGGCTCACAGAGCCAATTTTTAAGGGGTCTGTGGGATGTGGGGCCCTGGTCCAGGGCTACGAGGGGCTAGATGGAAGGTCCCTTCCCTCGGTGGACTCCTCAGATGGGAGAGAGAGAGAAGGGAAGAGGAGAGGGAGGGAGGAAAGGAGATGTGGCCGCGGGGCAGGTCAGCCCTGCTGGGTGGGGGGCAGAGCCGGGCCGGGTTGGGTCTGCGGCCTAGGCAACATGGTCTTGCAGGAGTCTCACAATTCCCAGAAGTCTGCACGGAGGCTGCCGTGTGTGTGTTGGACCCCCAGAAGCTGGGAGAAGTCTAGCCCCTCTCCCCAGCGGGGTGTAAACCCAGCACAGCTATGGATGGTTTATGTTCGCTTTCGTTGGTGTGGTGCCGGGGATCCAGCCCCAGCCCCAGCTCTTTTGATTTTGAGACAGGGTCTTGCTAAGGTGCTAAGTCCCTCTGGGCTGGACTCAAACTTGTGAGCCTCCTGCCTCAGCCTCCCAGAGTGCTAGGATTATAGGTCTGTGCCACCCACCAGGCCACATAGCCATTCATCTTGGCCAATGGCACTCAGCTTGTGGCTGTGCTGGTGGCCTGTGCCACTCACTGCAGATTTTTTTCCCAGGGAATCAGAGCTCCGGCGCCAGGGGTGGGCGTGGGGCCGATGCCCTGGCCGGATGCACTGTCTCCCTCTCTTGCCTTCTCTCTGTTTCTCTGAATGTCTTCCCCTCCTTCCCTCCCCATCTCTTGTCTGTGTGTCTGTGTCTCTCAGTCTCTGTCTTCTGGTAGCCATGGGGGCACTGGTTCCTGTCACCAAACGGGCGTCCTGCTGCAAGGCACCCTGTACCCGCAGCTCCGTGTCAGGCGGCGGCTCTCCCTGCTGCGGTTGCGTGGGAGGCAGGCAGAACCTCTGAAACCATCGCTGATGCCTGGCCATGCCTTGGCCCTGGACCAAAGGCCCGCTAGGCGCGGGTGGGGGTCGTGAAGGCAGATTTACTGCCTGGTTCCACCATGGATGCAGGGACACAGACAGCACGCTGAGGGGTCTCCCTGGGCCCCAAGAAGGTGGGAGAGGAGGGGTCCCCACCTCTTCCACTGGGAAGCAGTAGAGAAAAGTCAATAATGTTGAGACGTCTCCAAGAATATTAATAATATTGATAAGTGATATACAGGGTTGGTCCAGAAAAACGAGAAAAGGCCTGAGTTACTTGCGTCAGGGATGAACACTGTAAGAGTTGGCATTCTTTGCCAGCGTGCATCAGCTACGCACAATCACGACAGCCAGCTTGAGGAGCGGGTGTCTTTACAGAGCGCATCTCCATCTTTTCCTCTTCCCGCCTCCTTCCTACCCGGGTCCCCATGAGCCTTGTCCTTCTCCACAAAGTCTGTCTCCCTGCTTTCTTCCATCACTCTCGTATTTTGCTTTTTTACTTTTTTATGGTTCAGTTTTCTCATATTAGAGAAACCATTAGATGTTTTAGCTTCTATGTCTGATTCGATTCACAAGGTGCCTCCATTTTCCTACAGATGGCTCAAATTTCTCTTCATGCCAGAGTAGTACTCCGCTGTGAATCCATACCACAGCTTCTTTATCCATTCATCTGTTGATGGACGTATTGATTCCTTCCAGGATTTAGCTACTATGAGCTGTGCTGCTATAAACATAACAATAAAAAAAGAAACTTTAAAAAAAAGGGATGAGCATGGTGACATCATTGTGGCTCTTATGGCAACTTGACAATGCAGGATTGCTTGAAAGTCACACGTATCAGAGTATCCCAAGCAGCCAGAGATGACAGCCGGAAACCTTCTCTCACTGAGACCCTTGGGCCCCCGTAGCTTCCTGGCCAATTCTACCATACACCAAAGGAGGAGGAGGAGGAGAGAGAGAAGGAAGAGGAGGAGGCGGGGAGGGGCGTGTATAAGCTTTTCCAGGACATCCAGAAGGAGGAAGGCTGACTCAGTTCTTCTCATCAGGCTGCGAGTGTTCAGGCCCTGAAGCCAGGCAGAGAAATGCCCCGGAAAAAGGAAGGAGGGGGTCAGTGCTCCTTGTGGGTACAGAAGCGGAAACTCTCATCAGAAGGTTAGGAAATCAAATCCAGAAATGTGTGAAAAATACGCCGTGACCACGTGGCATCTGTCCCACAAATGCAAGAACAGCTGATTAGAAAATTATCAGTGCAATTTACCATATTAACAAGCTGGAAAAGAGGAGTGGGGTCACGTAACAGGAGACAGCACGAGCATTTGACAAAGGCAACATTCACCTCCGATTGAACCAAAAGCCCCTCAGAAGATAGAGGACAATCAGGTCAGGAAAGTGCAAATCACGTGCTGCCTGAGATGAGGCGTTTCCTTTGGGCAGCCCTGCCACGCTAGAGAATGTAACTGAGAACTTTCTAGCTGAACCATGACACAACCCAGCATGACGCAGCAAAACAAAACATCTCCAGATCCAGGTAGCTTCACTGGAGCCTCTGTCAGATGGCTAAGCAAGAGTAGACACAACTCCCCTCATTCCTTTGAGATATGCGGGGAGCGGGTGGGGGAAGGGTGCGTTCCAACTCACGTCATAAAGCCAGAAGTCTCCCAAGCAAAAACCAGGCCAAGCTAGTAAGAAAAAAGAAAAAGAAAAAAGAAAAGAAAAGAAAGGAAAAAGAAAAGAAAGAAAAGAAAACCACAGCCCAATACCTCCCATGAATTTAGATACAAAACTCCTTAAGAACACACGAGAAAATGGAACTAAGCAGTGTTTGGAAAAGGTGGTATGCCCCACAGCCAGGTGGAGTCAATTCCAAGTTTGTGAGTCAAAATCAGCCAGGGACAGTGAAAGGAAAAATCGTATGAATGTATCGATCAATGAAAAAAAATCACTGGGCAAAATTTAATACCCACTCATGAGTTCAAAAAATAAAGAGCTCAAAGATAGGCAAAGGTGGGAAACTTCTTCAAGTGATAGAACGCATCTAACAAAAACCCTACAGGTAAAGTTATATAATAACAGTAAAAGATTGGATATTTTCTCCCTTAAGTTTGGGATCAAGGCAAGCAGGCCACTCTCCCTACTATTGTCTCATGTTGTACTACAAGTTCCAGACAGGATAATAAACAACATAAAGTAGCACAGGTCGTATGGACGAGAAAAAAAGAAATACGATACACATTGTGCTGATTTTCAGATGACCTTACTGCATCCACTAAGCTGTAGTGACCAACCGGAAATCTACCTAGAACATCCTGGGACTCTTAATAAGAGAAGTGAACAGGTTATAAGGCACAAGATTTTTGAAAAATCATGTGCCTATATACTTGCTGTGGACATAAGAAGTTGCTGGCCTTGAAGATATAGATACTATTTATAGCCTCTCAAATTAAAACACTCAGGTGTAAGTATACCATAATATGTGCAAAATTTGTGTGCTGAACACTGCCCCATATTTACAAAAGAAACTAAAGTTCTATCTCAATAAATGGAAAGATATACCATATTCATGGATTGTGAGAGTCAACATAGCAGAGGTATTAATTCTCTTCAAATCGACACACACTTCAAGCAGTTCCAATCAGACTTCCTGTAGCACACTTTGGAGATATGGAAGAGATTATTTTCAACCTTATTCGAGAGGAAAAGGTACTAGAGGAGCTAAAATAGTTTGGAAGAAAGAACAATAAAATGAGGGATTGGACTACACAATTTCAAGAGCTGTATAAAGCGATGGTCATCAAGACCATAATTTTGGCAAAAGAGAACAGAGCAGAGAATCCAGAAATAGATCCACACACCTGCGGCCAAAGGGGCAAAAGCAATTATTAATTGGTGGAGAAAAACAGTCAACTACACTAGAGGAATTGGATGTCCACAGCGAGGGGAGAGAGAGAGAGAGAGAGAGAGAGAGAGAGAGAGAGAGAGAGAGAGAGAGAGATTTTAACCTGTCACGTCTTCTACAAAAATTAGCTCCAGGAATTGAAGGAATAGTACAGCGGTTAAAGTGCTTGCCTAGCAAGCACAAGGCTGTGGGTTCAATTCCCTAGCACTACGTAAGCCAGGAGTAGTGGTTGTATGCCTGCAATCCCAGCACTTGGGAGGCTGAGGCAGGATTGTTGTGAGTTCTGGACCAGACCAGCCTGTACTACAGAGTAAGACCCTGCCTAAAAAAAAAAAAAAAAAAAAAAAAAAAAACAAAAAAAAAAAAAAAAAAAAAAAAAAAAAAAAAAAAAAAAAAAAAAAAAAAAAAAAAACCTCAAAACAGGTGATGAACTTAAATGTAAAATATGAAAGTCTTAGAAACAAAACTATAGTGTGGTCAGGGTGTTGATTCAGACAAAAGGACTTTAGACCTGACACTAAAAACAATCCATAAAAGAAAAAACTGATAAATTCGACTTTCTCAAAAATTGAAAGACACTTTTTATAAGAATGAAAACAAGGCCTGCAGGGTGAGAGGCGATCTTGCAAACCACGTGTCTGGCAAGGGCCGTACTCGGGGTTACACAGAGTTCTCCCAGAACCCAACAGCGACAACAGAATGAAGCAATCCGATTGGAACATGGTCAAAGGCAGGAAAAAAAAATATCTTCCTGGAAGGTTGTCCAGAGGCAAACGGAGACGCAGAAGGGTGGCTGACCTCACTGGCCAGCAAAGAAATGCAAGTCAACATCATAGTGAGAAGTTGCCACGCGTAGAGTAGAACAGACTTTTTAAAAATGACAACTCCAAGTTCTGGCAAGGATGCTGTGTGCGTCGAGCCCAGATCTCCAGGAGATGTGTCACATGACACGACCACCCTGAAAACCAGCTCATGGTTTCATTGCAAACAATCCACCAGAGCAGAGGGCTCAGCCACTTGGCTCCTTAGCACCCAGAGAGACGGGTCCACAGGCTCACAGACAAACCGACCTGTATACACATTTTGCTAGAAGCTTTGTGACAACCAAAACAACATAGATGTCCTAGTTACTTTCATATTGCTGGGATAGAATGGCCAACATCCATGATTTAAGGAAGGGAGGGTTTATCGCAGCCCTCAATTTCTAGAGGTATCAGTCCATTCATGGGTAGCTGGCAGGATGGGAAGGGTCTGGAGAAGAACAGCTGACCACATTGTCACAGAGAGAGGACCAGGGGACCCGAAGAAGCCTGCGCAAGGGCTTGTGTCCTTCCAGGTCATTGCTCAGTCACGTGTCGCTGAACATCACCTGGAATCCACAGGTGATCCGTGACTTCCAAATACATGAGACCCTTGGGGGCCACTCAAGGTCCAAACTATAGAATTCGTCCCCTGGCCCCTAAAAGACTCATGTCCACCCCCCTATGCAAAATGCATTGCAAAGTCACAGCAACACTTTCAGCCCCGCTGAGAAGTCCTAGGTCTCCTCTGAAACTCAGGGCAGACTCCAGCTGGGAGCTCCATGAACATCAAAGAAAAGTTAAGCACTTCTGACACATCATGGCACGGAGTAAATGTTTCCATTCCAGTAGGGAGGAAGTAATAGGGGGACTGAGAGCAGCCAACCAAAGCCGGGCTGAGAAAGAGGGGGGCAAACGTTCAATCCTGTAGCTCCATGTCCAGCACTAAGGGCGAGCCGCCGTGAGCCGTGAGCTCCAGAGGGCTTGCGTACCAGTGCCCACAGTGCTGCCTTCCAGCGGAGACCTCCGTGGCTTCTCTTTGGGGCTGCTGGGCTCACAGCCTGTGGCTTTCCCCTGCAGGCAGCCCATGTTCCTGGCTTCTCCGAATTCCTGGGGTCTCCACTGCCCTGCCGGCTGCACCTTGTGCCTTCTGGTGGCACACTGCTGGGTGCCAAGCCTTCTCATGAAATCCCGATGTGAGGCCAGCACCACGGGGATGACACCAAGTTCTGCCACTGACAGGAGCAGTAGTGTGGACCCGCTGGACCAGGCCTGCTGCAGCTCCCAAGGGTCTGGGTGGCTGAGCGCTTGCTGCCCCTGAGGTGCCCTGGGGCCTCTCTGCTGTAGTCCTGACTCAGGGCCCTTCGCTGTCTGCTCAGTAACCACGCTTTGCTTTACCACAACTTTGCAGTTGCTTTCTTTCTGGGAAAATGCAAACTTTTCACATCTTTTTTCCTCTGTCATTTTTTGATTCTCATTTTTTAAAAAAAGGTGGACTTGGCTAAAAGCTCTAAGCAACACCCATGTGACAGCCTGTACCCTGAGCTGCCTTGAAGTTTTCTCCACCAAATTAAGTCACCTCGGTTTCAGGCAAAGTCTCGGGATGGAGCCAAATGCCAACACACTTTTTGCCAGAGGGCAGCACTGGGAATCTCTAGACCAATTGCCAATAGAGTCCTTTGTCCCACAGGAAGCCTCTTGAACTTGGCCCTGACAGTTCGCACTTCTATCAACATTCTGATATTCTGAGCTCCAACCTGAGTTTCCCACCAAGTTCAGCTCACCGTCTTCTAAGGCTCCTCTAGCTGGCATCTTCAAACCTCTCCAAAGCCCTCCCGCAAGCTGGTTTGGAAGGTTCCAAGCTACATGTTCGGGTAGAGTCACAGAAACAACCCTACTTATCTGGTCCTAATTTCTGTCCAAGTTACTTTCTCTGGGACACATTATCTAACACCCATAATTTAGAAGGGGAGAGGTTTATTTAAGATCACAGTCTTGTGATGTCTCAGTCCATGTACAGAGAGCGAGCAAGGGCAGGAGGGGTCTGGCAGAGAACAGCTTCCCAGCGATTTGCGAGAGGAAGGATCTGGGGCCACTGAAGAAGCTGAGGCAAATGTTTAGAGCCTTCTGAGCCATATGGCCAGGGATGTGCCACATGCCCATAGTCCACCACACGCCCATAACCCCCCCCCCTCCTGACCAGGCTCCACCTCCTAACAGTGCATAAAATCCATAGACAACCCCCAACACCCACATGAGGTTTTTTGGGGTCACTCCACTTCCGAACCATAACACCAGATGTTCTTCAAGATAGTTTAGTGAACTGTGGTACATCCATGCCATGGGATACTACACAGCTATGATGATGGATGAGCCATTTACTCATGATCCAAAGTGAATTTCAAAATTGTGATGCTGAATAAAGATGGCCCATCTCAACAGGACAAATCTGCATGGTGACATTTACATAATATTTTCAAAGTGGCAAAAATATAGAGATGAAGAACACAGTGGTGGCTGCAAGGGTTAGGGGTAGCAGAAGGAGAGGGGTGACCACATGCAGAGGTAAGCACGCAAGAGGTGTGTGTGGTTACGTCCTGGTAGAGATGGCAGCTACCTGCATCTGTACATTTGATGACGTGGCATACAGCTGTTTCTAAAGTTCCCATGGGGTTGTAAAAAAATCCTGGAGCAGCTCGAATGGCATGGAAAGAAGAGAAAGTTGGAATTCAAACAATGTCTGATTTCAAGATTTATAAACCACATATAATGGTGCACACCTGTCATCCCAGCACTAGGGAGGCTGAGGCAGGAGGACTATGTGAGTTTGAGGGCAGCCTGGGCTCCGTAGTGAGTTCAGGACCAGCCAGAACTAGAGAGTGAGACCCTATCTCGAAAAATAAGACTTATAAAGCATCTGGAATCATCTCCAGTATGATATAAAGGTCAAGACACAGGATTGGTCAACAGAACAGAACGCAGTCTAGAGAAACACACAGCGCCCACACTTTACTCACACAGACTACTGGCACTCAGAGAAACGGTACCTGAACAGGTGGATACTCCTACACAAAACCAAAAACCTGATCCCCACCTCACGCTGTACACAAAGGTGAACTCAAGCACGCCATAGACTGGTGCGTGCCAGAGGCCTCAGCTTTATGCATTGTTCTTGTTCCCACCCTGCTGCTGGTGGTGAACACGTCTTAGTCATAGCCTGGAGACCCGTGGCAAAGTGTGAAGAGTGCGTGAGGAGGTGGGTTACGTCATTTTATAACTTCATGATTGAACCTCAGTCTCTGGGCTGTTCACAAATCTCCCTCAGTTCATGCTCTCTCCTTTGGCCAGACAGGGAGGTCCGAGGGGCTGGAGTTGATCGAGTACCACTCCTGCCCTTGATAAGGTGACCGCCTGGTGATGTCTTGGCTCTGGAGGCTGCGGTGTTTGCTGTACAGAAGGCCCGGGCGTGTTTCGAACTGCTTGCTTTCTTCCCCACTGTGGCCACCAGAGGATCTTTCTTAGGTTTCCACCGTGAGGATCTGGAGAAGTCAGAGGGGCAAAAACCAGGAAAGTGTGGGCGCCCAAAGACTGGCCTTGGAATCACGCACTCTCGTGTCACTACTAGTCGCTGCCAGCCCTTTCCCACGTGTGAGCCAGTCCCTGAAGCCACAGCTTCTGCTCCAAGGCTGTGACCTTAGGGGTGACTGGTGGTTTGCTTTGCATCTCTAAGACTCTGCCACGCCCAAGAAGAGAGGCCCGTTTTCTTTTTTCTCTCCTCTTTTTCATACAGGGTTTCTCTCTGTAGGTTCAGCTGGTCCTAAACTTGCTGCGTAGCCCAGGTTGGCCTTGAACTCATGGCAATCTTCCTGCTTCAGCCTCCTGAGTGCTGGGGACTACAAGCATGGGGAATTGAACTCAGGGCCTTGAGCATGCTAGGCAACAGCGCTGACCTCCGAGCAATACCACTAGACCAAGTGCTCGCTCTGAAAGTTATTCAGGACCTTTCCTTGTGGGGATGAGTGAAACCCAGAGACTTTTACAGGTCAGGGCTGAAATCAGAATCAGTACGACCACTTTGGGAAAATAAAACCATGGCAGTGCTGTTGGCTGCATTTCCTCCACTCTTGGCAGACTGCAAATCCTCCATCATGGCCCCTGCTTGGTCGCCTGGTGAGGATGCAGAGGGCACACAGGGACGCGGCTGCAGGTGTCAGTCAGGGTCCCAACTTTCTCCTCAATGGCTTGGCAATTGCTCAAGAAGCTAACCCCACACCTGCCCCTGGCCCAGACACTCTTCCCTGGGAGGGGCGAGGGCGAGGCTGGCAGCAGGTTCAGTTAGCATAGCCCCCAAATGGACGCGGCCCCACGTCCACTAGGGCACGAATGGCTGAACACGCCTCCATAATGGAATAGCTGGCAGCCACAAAAATGGAATTAAGTACCGGCACCCCCCACTACGCAGATGAATCTCATAACCACCTTGCCAGGTGAAGGACATTGGGTGAAGGGGAAGATGCACATTACAGTTCCATACTCACAAAATCCTAGAGAGAGGGGAGGCGGGTGCTGTGTTACCCGCAGTCATGTTCAGACAGGCGGGAGAGGGATGAGAAAGGGCAGGAGGAAATCTCATGAGGTGACAGGTGTGGCCTTGTCTCAATTGTGGTGACGGCTTTACAGGTGCCTATGTGTGTCAACACTAAGCAGTGCATCCTGAACATGTGTGGTTTTTTGTTCACCAGGTGTAACTGGGTAAAGCTCTAAAGCTAGATACTTAGCTGGACACCCCAGCACAGACCTGCAGTCTTAGTGCTCTGGGGAGCTGAGGCAGGAGGATCACCGTGTTCGAGCCCAGCCTGGGCAACTTGGTAACTTAGCAAGACCCTGTCTCAAAATAAGACGTGATCGGGCGGGGAACAGAGCTCAGCATGAGGGCTCTGGGCTCGATCTCTAGTACAACACACACGAGAAGGATTCTGAACAAAGAGATGTCTTTTGTTAGAATTTTTTTCCCTTTTTCTAGAATGAAGGGACACTAGAGATCTTCTGGTCTATCTGGGAATAGCAGGGGCTATGTCCCTCCCCCCTCCCCCCCCATGACTTGTCCCCAAAGGCTTGTAACAGTGTGATCTTGCCTTTTCTTCCACGAAGGTGTGTCTGTGTCCAGTCCCTTGAAACTGGTGGCTTGTGACCTTCAGTGCAATAAGGCAGAATTAATGCAGTGTGACTTCCATCTCTGGGTCACCGTAAGTCAGCTGTCTTCCACCTAGTTTGTTGGAAATACTTGCTCTGGGGGAAGCCGGCCACCAAATAGGAAAAATGACCATTGTGAGACCACCATGCTGGTGAGGTCAACCAACCAACAGCACCAGCTGAGGTCCCAGCCAACAGCAAGTCCAGGCCCTGACCGTGTGAGTGAGCTGCCTCCACGGTCTGCCTGCCTGTGTCAATGGTAACCCTGTCCTTACCCCCCGGTGACACCCTGAGGACAACCTACCAGCTGGCCCTAGCTTGCCTCTACACCCAGAAATCACAGACCAAAAGCTGTAGTTTTATACCATGGGTTTCTGAGCCATTGGTTCCAAAAGTGTCCCGACCCCTGGGATGGCCGGAGACCTAGCAGGTGGGCATTCTGGGACCCTCGCTCCTGCTGACACTGATAAACTGGATTTGTCCCTGAAAAGATCTGGTGGGGTCCAGACTCTTCATTTGGGTGGGGAAAACCCAGGACAGTGGGGAGGGGACCAGCATAGGAGTATTGTTGGGCTGGGAGGGAAGGGTGTGGCCATCACCTTGACAGGACTGCTCTAGGTCTGGGGCTTAGGACTCAGCGTGTCAGCTGCCGTAGGGTTAACTGCCGGTGCTAATATAAGCCAACAGCTTTCAACCTGGCAAAAGCTGCACCCCACATGTGGCTGGGTGTCACTGTTTCTAAAACAGTCCCCATAGAAGCATTTCTTCAAAAAAAGGAAAGAAAAACTGTAGGAAGAACAGTGTCACCCACATGGGCTTCCCCTTGGCTCTAGCTCTCCCTTCCCTGGAAGCCCTACATGCGGTGCTGAGTCCCCACTGCCCCTTCCTACGGCCCAGGCAGGCTTCAGAGACCATTAGCACAGGAAGGCACAGGGAGCGCCGTGGAACAGCAAAGCGGGAGCTGGAAAACATGCATGAAAGGCCTTTTCAGGCCGTTCCTTTCAGGGGGAGTTTGTTTTTGGATTAAAGGAGTTTATTCAGGTCTTCACAAATACGCAGGCTCTCAGGCGGGCTGGAATGTGGAAACCCCTTGGTCACAATCAATTGCCGTTGAGGGCACAGGCGGGTTCCGCCCGGGGAATACGGGATGAAAGGGGCATAATTAGGTGACATGCCTTCAAAGGACACGAAAGGCTCAAAACATCCTCCAGAACGTGGGCAGAAACTTGCCCTGAAATCACTACCTTCTTTATTTTGGAGGTAGCTGCTGCCCTACAGCAAGGTGTGGAGGGCCTGGTTGGTGTGC
This sequence comes from Ctenodactylus gundi, assembly GCA_004027205.1. NCBI lineage: Eukaryota > Metazoa > Chordata > Mammalia > Rodentia > Ctenodactylidae > Ctenodactylus > Ctenodactylus gundi. The sequence continues at coordinate 40,128 of PVKB01001373.1, read as the reverse complement.
AGCCCGCCCGCTTCTGGCTTCTCTCGCCACGGCAGCTCTGCTGCTGCGTTTCCATCACCATCCTCAGTCACGGCCCCGCTTGGACTCCAGGTGAGGATGCGGAGGGGACACAGGGACACGGCTGCAGGAACCAGTCGGGGTCCAGCTTTCTCCTCAGGGCCCCCTGCCTCTTGAGTCCTTTGGTTAAAAAGCGGTGTCCTCTCTCAGCCTGTAGATCCCAGGATGGCAGGCAGAGCCACTGCACACCTGTTGCCCAGCTCAGAAAGGGCTGACGATTGGCCTGTGAGGGCCCTCGCGGCTGGGCTGTCCCTCTGTCACCCAAGCTAGATCCTGCCCAGCTGCGGACCTGCAGGCTGTGAGCCAGTGTCACAGGAGCCTCAGTTGGATGGCTGGGGCTTTTGCACCCCGGAGGAGGGTCACCTTGCCAAGCCTCCCTCCCGGTTTCCTGCCATTTTTAATGCGGACACCCTGCCCAGCCCATTAACACGCATTTAAATAATTAGGCCGCAACCCGCATTTTCCGCATCTGGGTTTAGGCAGCTGGGTCTGGGGATCTCTGGGTATTCAACACCTTTGCACGCGGTGCCAACGACTTTTGCTCCTGCTGCCTCCTGCGGCCGCCCCTCCACAGCCACTTGCCTCAGTGGCCACTGAGGGCTCCCGGGCTCACGTGGCTGTGGCGCCTTCTCTGCCACCGTGCCCCTCCCGGCCGGACTGCAGAGCCATGAATGCGCCATTGAGAAGCTGCCCACAGCCGCTCCGCACACTTCTGGCGGCCAGGGGATTTTTTTCCAGCTGAGACCTCGCAGCTGCAGGGAGGGGCGTCAGGGGCTGGGCTGGGAGGGGAAGGTGCAGTGTACGCACGCATGCACACAACCACACACAATGTAACATCTGCACACACACACACACACACACACACACACCCCTGTATGCACTCACAGATGCACACTCCCTGTTTATACATACTAACACACATTGACATAGACACGCTGCATGCAGCTGGGTTTTTCCAGCTGAGGCGGTGCAGCTGCAGGGTGGGCATCAGGGCTGGGGGGCGGGAGGCAGTGTGCCCACATACACATGAACACACACCCTAAGCACACGCAGATACACACACACCCCTGCATGCACACACAGGCACACACACCCTGTATACACATGCAGGCAGACCCACGTCTACACAAACCTCTGTATGTACACACAAACACACATCCACACACACGTCCCTATACAAGCATACACAACCAGTAAGCACACACACACACACATCTATACATGCACAGACACACATGCACCCACACAGACATATACTGTGTGTGCACACAGAGACACACATATATATACACATTCCTGTATGCATACAAACACACATCATATGCACATGTAGACACACACAGATCCACACATCCATAGCCCTGTATGCATATACACAACCTGTATATGCACACATCCCTGTACACACACATGTACCCACACAGACAAACACTGTGTACACAGACACACAATATGCACACACACACCTGTAGGCACACACAGACACATAGGCACACACATACCTAAATGCACTTGCACACACACCCCTCCGTGTGTATGCAGACACATACACGTGCCATCATGTACCTGTACACACACACACATCTACTCACAAACACATACACACATCGGTATACACCTTTACACACACACATGCCCATACACACATACCTAGATACACTCAGGTACATATCTGTATACACAAACTTGGCACACACGGCGTCCTGAGGTCCCGTGGACACTGTGGCAGTGCGTCACACGGGGCTCATTTCTCTGGTCTGAGCATTACAGCTAATGGAGGAATGACTTTAGGCCCAAATGTCAGCCACACCCTCGGGTGCAGGCCTCTTGTCCCAGCACCTCTGGGAAGCTGAGGCAGGAGGATCACAAGTGTGAGCCAAGCCTGGGCAACTTAGCGACTTCGTGGTACCCTGTCTCAAAAAGAAAAATGGACTAGGGCCACGGCTTGGCACGGAGGCCTCGGTCGCTGGCACCACAGGCAAACAAGCCCGCAAGCAGGCGGTGTCCAGCTGCTGTTTCTGTGCATCCATGCACGCAGTCATCAGTGACGGCCCCTGTGGGCTCCTTCATACTCTAGTGTGACGCTCCCTTGGGACCCGTCCCCACGGTGCTGTCCGGGGCACGGCCTGCGTCTCCTGCTACCACCAGCTCCACCTCACCAGCCTGCTCCCCTGCGGGGCAGGTGACCCCAAATCTGCCCTTTGCCACCTTCCTGCACTGAGTAGAAGCAGCCACCAGCAACACGGACAACCGTCTGGGGTCTAAACAGTGGCCAAAGAGCTGGCAGCAGCCCCAACCCAAAGGCTGCGCAGGGCCGGACCCACCAACCTCAGGTAAGAAACCCCAGGCTGAGTGGGGTCAGAGGTGCTCTGCTAGCAAGCAGTTTGTCTCTGTGTGTCCCTGGCTGGGTGCCTTGTCTGCTGCACCCAGGGGGCTGTTCACCCCACATGGGCAGTCAAGAACCTTCAGGTCCAGGAGCAGACAGCGGGAATGGCATCACCGGGACAGCAGAACAGACCCTCGGGGCTTCCTCCCTGAGGCCCTGCTGTGGGCAGGCTGTGCTTCTGACCACAGGACCCTGCCGTTAGTCCAGCGCTGTCACACGCCCAGGGCGGTCACTCCAAGGGCAACCAGCCCCAGGTGCCCCCCTTGCCTTTAGTCCTGTCTAAACCTGTATGAACAGCTCCCTCCTCCCCCGCCGCATCCTCCCAAGACCCCGACTGGAAAATCAACCTCTTGCCACCGCCGTGTTTACTTACGGCTTTTCTTTAGACAACTTCAAATTAATTCGTCTTTTCTAAGAATGAGATTAACTTCAAGCCAACAGACACGGCTGTATAGTTTAATGCCCCAGTTAAGATTTTAAAACACGTATTAAATACACAATAATTTTTGTTTCCCCCATTTTATTGATATGCATCTATGTGATACATAATGTTTACATTGAATTCGAGTATCTGTACACATAAATATTGTGTCAAAATTATAAACCCTTCCACTCGCCCTACTTGACGCCCGCATACCCGCCCCCTGCCCGCCAGCTCCCACTGTCCCCCACCCCCCATTGAGTTCTATGCAATGACCTGGGTTTCTCACATCTGAGAAACTACTTGATGTTTAACCTTCTGCTTCTGACTCACTTCACTGAGCCTAATGGTCTCAAGGTGCCTCCATTTACCTACAAAAGCCTCCAACTTGTCTGTCTTTATAGACAAGTAGTGTTCAGTTGTGTACAAATACCACAATTTTGTGTGTCCATTGGTCTGATGATGGGTATTTTGGGGTCTTCCACACTTAGCTCTTTTTAGTTGGGCTATGAACAGGGGGATACACGTATCTCTGTTACACGATCCTCTTAACTCTTTTGGGAAAATTCCCAGGAGAGGTATCGCTGGATTGAAGGGGATATCTAATTTTAGCCTTTTGAGGAATTCTCATACTGCTTTCCATAGCGGTTGTACCAGGTGACATTCCCACCAGCTGTGCAGGAGGGTTCCTTTCTCCCCACAGTCTAGCCAGCATTGATTGCTGTTTGAGTTCTTGATATACGCTGTTCTCACTGGGGCACGTGGTATCTAGTGATGTTTTGATTTGCATTTTTTTAATGGCTAAGGATGTTGAATTTCTTTCATGTATTTATTGACCATTTGAACTTCTTATCTGAAAACTGCCTACTCATTTCTGTTGCCCATTTTAAAATCAGGTCTTTGATTTTGAGGGGTCTGTCCTTCTGCAGCAGGTCCTTGTATATTCTAGTTATGAGCCTCCCATCTGAGGCACAGGTGGTGACTATTTTTTCCCATTCTGTCAGTTCTCTCTTTACCCTGTTGATAATTTCCTTTGCTGCACAGAAACCTTTTAAATTTGAAATAATACCATTTTTAATTCTGGGGGCTATTTCTTTTGCTATTGGTATCTTATTAACAAAGTCTTTGCCTACACACAGGTCCTTTAGATTTTGCCTAATTTGTCTTTCAGAAGGTTCTATGTTCAGTTTTAATATCTAGATCTTTGATCCATTTTGCTTTGATTTTGGTGCACAGTGACAGGTGTGTATCTAGATTCATTCTTCAGCGTGTGGATGTCCAGTTTTCCCAGCACCAGTTATTGCAGAGGCTGTCCTTGTTCCAGTGTGTGTTTTTGGCTCCTTTATCAAGATCAGGTAGCTGAGGTACTTGAATTTGTCTCTGCATCTTCAGTTTTGTTCCACTGGTTAACCTGTCTGGTTTTTTTGTGCCATATGGTTTATATAGCTGTTGCTTTGTAATATAACTTGATGTCTGGAATCAATGCCTTCTGCCTTTATCTTGTTACTCAGGTTTGCTATGGCTAATGTAGGTCTCCTTTGCTTCCATCTGAGTTTAAGGATTGTTTTTTTTTTTGAAGTTCTATGAGAAAAGTTGTTGGTATTTCAATAGCATTTGCATTGAATTTGCACATCAGCTTGGGCAGTATAGTCATTGCAACTGTATTTATTCTGCCACATGTGCAATAATTTTTATAAGGCAGAGAGTAGCTGTTGGGTACTATATAGACCACCATCTCCATAGCAACAAGGCAAGGCGTGCACCTGAGCTCCTCTGGAGGCTCCTTTGCAAAGGGACAGCCAGAGCATGTTCTCTTCAGGGTCATGGCTACAGTCACTATCAGGTCACAGAACCCTCTCTCCTGGGGGCACTGGCTTGGAGACAGGCCATTGGGGGTGTGACCTGGAAGGGTGTGTTCTTGTCCCCACCTTCTTTCTCTCCCTGCCTCCTGGACACCCTAGGGTGAGCCCCTGCCCACCACCAGTCACTTCTGCCGTGCTGCTCCTCACAATGGAGCCGCCAAGCATGGACTGACTCCTCTGCATCCGGTGAGTCAAAACTCTCTGCTCCTAGGGGTCACAGGGGCTGGGTGTGGAGCCCCAGGATGGGAGGATGATGCTTCCAGACAGTGACAGCAGCACAGCACTGAGTGCTGCTGAGCTGTGCATTAAAAATAATGAAGGTGGTAAACATCATGTATGGGTTACGACAATTACAAAATTAAAAATCCTGGCAGCAGCGTGCACCTGTGTGGACTTCTCCCTGGAGCAGGGCTGGGACAGAGTGGGGTACACCACTCTGGGGGAGAGATGGCAAGAGGATTCTGCACCTTCATCCCTCCTTGTGTAGGCCAGGGTCACCCAGGGGCCAGGCTCCTCCCGGGGACTCTTGTCAGCTGCCCAAAGACAGCTAGGGAGATAAGAATGCAGGACACATGGGACCTCAGTGTCCTCTCAGAGCTGCAGGGCCTCAGCTAGACTTCAAAAGCAGAGCTAGGAAGAGCCCTGGCGGACAGCCCCAAAGCCCACAGGGGCAGGGACAGCCACACAGGGCTGAGCCCTTACTCCAAGGAGGCCTGCATGGGTGGCCTCTCCCCACAGGCCCCCAAAACGAAGCCTCAGGGCTCACTGCAGGCTGAGAAGGGAACTGCTAGCACTCAGAGCTGCAGCTGACCAGGGCTGGGATGTAGGGCCCAAGCAAAGGTTTAGGTGACCTGGGGTGGGGGACAAGGACATGTGGAGCCTGCCTAGAACTCCCCACCCCATCTGCAAGAAAGAAAGGCAGAGTGTAAGAGTAAAACCCCTGTGCCTGGGTGGCTCCTACCCAGGGCAGATCACAGGCCAGATCTCCAACCCTGACGTGTCTGTCCTGCCAGACTCACACCCCTTCCTGCAAGGAGCGCTGTTGGCACTTGGCAGGGTCTTTCTTGTTGAAATAAATTTGACGGTCCAGCATGAGGGCACCTCCAGGAAAGCGAGCCTGTGTCCTGGAGTTGTCCTTTTTCCATCTGTGGATCCCCAGGCCATTTCTATTTTTAATTTTGACACAGGGTCTTGCTAGATCACCTAATTGCCCAGGCTTGGCTCACACTTGTGATCCTCCTCCCTCAGCCTCTCAAAGTGCTGGGATGATGGGCATGCACCCCCCAAGCCCCGGCTGCCATCTGATTCGATGACACTCAGCAAACAGTGCATGGGAACCTGGTTTGAGTTCTCTAGAGTTTTGGAAGGTCAGACACAAAGCAGAGACACATTTTTCTGGGTGACTCGTGCTCACCAAAGCAACACCCCCCAGTCCCCAGATGCCTTGAACCTGCCAAAGGCCATATTTTCCACTTTCACTTTCACCCGTAGGAAAACTACATGAGATATGCAACTTAAAAGAGGAGGCAGCTAATGTGGCTCATGGTTTCAGAGGGTTCAGTCCATGGATGGCAGCTCTGAGGCAGGAGCATCCCTACAGAAGGTGTGGTGGAGGACCGCGGCTCACGTGGCAGCCAGGGAGAAGGGAAAGTGAGGGGTGGGGACCAGATATTGTCCCCAAGGTCACACTCCCGTACATGCTCCCTTTAACTGCTCCTGCTCTGTCACTGACAACATCATAAAATTCAGACTCTGTCAGTAGACCAGCCACCAAGGAAGAAGGCATCTCCCTGCAACACAGGGCTGCCTGGAGAGTGGGAGCCAGGGAGGGGACCCATGGGAACGCTGCCTCTGATGGTCACACCAAGGCCACACTGGGAGTCCGGTGATCCTGTGCCATCCTCCCCCTCTCTTCCCATGGAACCTACAAGATCATGACAATGGAGCAAACCCATCCACCCTTCCTCCCACTCCTCCATCCCTTCTTCTCACCCGCCCTCTCTCCCACCGAATCTGTTCAAATATTTAGGGCCAGATTGGATCCAGTTCTGTCCAGGGAGGCATAGGAAGTTTGTTTTGGGGGAATATTTCCCCTCTTCTGTAAGGGAGAGGTAGTCAACGAGTGCAGGTCTGTTTTATCCCTTTCTACAGCAGACACTGCCAGGACCAGATGTGATACCTAGAGCTGTGGCAGCCATCACTTGACAATGACGCAAGGCGTGTGAGGACACGTGCTCTGAGCCTTGCACTAGGGATAAGCAGGGCAACGGGGAATGTCGCCTGGGTCCTGGTCTCACAGCCCGGTGGGAGAGACAGAGCGGTGCCAGCAATTGCCACCAGTGCAACTTAGTGCAGGAACACGCCGGGGGGCGGGAGACAAGGGACAGAGCGTGGGAAGCAGCAGAGCCATGTGATGAGGGCCTTCTGGGAAGGCGCAGCCTGCACAGAAGCAGGGCCCTGAGGTGGGGCTACCGCATCCCGGGGAGGGTGGGAAGAGGTCAGAGGTGAAGGATCAGGGGTTACCCTGGGGAGTGAAGACTCCAGCGTCCTCCCCTGCCCCATTGGGTCAAGCCCCACTTTGTGTCCCTGTCCCACTCTCACCCAGGAGGCACCTGTCCCGGCCCTGGCGCAGGGCCCAGATCTTCAAGATGGGCAACACGCATGCCCAAGGTACAAGTCTTTGCACCGTTCCTTCTGGGACGTGGGACCGTCACGCCGTGACAAGCAGGACGTGGATGCTCCACGTGGATGCTCTCTGACCTTGGATTCTGCAGGGCTGGCACATGGCTCCTGCCTCTCCCCCCACCTTTGCCATCATGCTGTCATGCTGAACAGGACCACCAGGGCCACCAGGGCTGCTAGATGCCCCACACGGAAGCTCAGAGACAGCTGGTCCTCACCTGGTGGGTCCCAGCTCTCTGTGAGGCTCTTGCAGGAAACTCCCTGAAAGTGCTGCTGGCATCTGAGGAAGATGCCCCAACACAACCAAAGGAATGTGACAGGCTGGGGACCCTGGACGCCTTCTTGTGTGGGGCAGGCAGTGGAGACGGGGGGCCCAGAGCCTCCTGAAAGGTGGAGGCTGGCAGAGCAAAGGCCCTGGGGTCACTTGGCAGCAGCCCTTCTCCCTGAGCAGCCCACTTCCTGCCCCTCCCTCAGGTGGGAAGACAAGGTAAGGAGACTGGAAACCGCAAATACACCAACTCAGCTTTATCCTTCCTTCCTTCCTTCCTTCCTTCCTTCCTTCCTTTCTTTCTTTCTTTCTTTTTTGCCATTCAGAGTTAATTTTTCCTCATTTTGGAAATTCCAAGAGGAGCTTTTGTCAAAATATTAAAAAAAATATTTTCAAGGGCAACAAGGCAGGCTATTCATGAGCTGGGTATTGGGGTGCAGACACCTCCCAACGTTCAGTCATCTGATCTGGTGGGATGGTGAGGCCGGACAGCCAGCCTCGGGCTCAGCTCAGCTTGGAGGACAGGAGCCACCGCAGGCCACAGGGTTTCACAGCCTCAGCTCCCCTTTCCCACCCACCTCTGCCAGTTAACAGGAGCGAAATGGCAGCTGGGTGCGGCCCTGACCACAGCCAACCAAGGCTGGTGTCAATCCTGGGGGACACAGATGGCAGCTTCACAGCCACAGCTGCCAGGCAGGTCACCTGACCAGGACCTTAGGATGGAGCTGGCAGAGGGGGCAGCCAGGAGCCGGGGCCTTGGCTGTCTGGTCTGGGACCCAGCCGGGCTGCTGTTGTCCCCTCCCTGGACTCTGTGTGGCTGCCTCCGTGCCGCCACACGGCTGGCTTGGCTCACTACCTGGCACACCTTCCTCACTATCTTGTCTGTTGCCCTGGCCTGAGGCTATGCTCTGCACAGGGACAGGAATTTGTATTCCCTTCTGAGATCCCAGGATGTACCCCGAAGCCACTGGCCCAGACAGGAGATTGCCCATCATCCCCTGAGCAAGCCAGGGAAAGGACAACAGTGACAACGAGGCTGTGTGCCGGACGCCTGCACACGCATCTTGCATGCTCATGGTTTCAGAGGTTCAGTCCATGGTGGGCAGCTCCAAGGTGGAACATCATGGCAGAAGAGGGTGGGGAAAAAAGTCACTGTGACCCTTGGAGAGATTATGCCAACGTGAGGCAATCAGGAGCCACATCTAGATTAGGCAAATGAGAACCAGCCTGGACTCGAGTGTGAGTGGTTTGTGGGGCGGCCAGTGAGGGAAGTGCACCCACCCGGATGTCGGAGGCCCAACTGGGAACTGGAGCAGTTTAAGAGGAAGGAAGAACGATTGTCACAGCTTCATCCTCTGGGAAAGCTTTCACTTTCGTGATTGTCTACAGATGCTGACTCGCTCCACGCTGCAGATCTGCATCACAGATTCGCTCCAATCTCGACTTGCGCCTGTGCCTGTCACTGATCTTCAGTCTCTGGTCTTCGCCATTGTTCTTCTAACAACCAAGATTCCACAGTGGATTCTCACTGGCTGCCCTGCAGTCCTGGACAGATGTTCTACTTGGTGGCTGACCAGTCATTTGACCTTCCAGCTCTCGCACATGCAGGCCGCCATCTTGGTCTATCTCTATCCTTGGATTTATAAGTCTTCCAGATAGATCCTTTTTGTTAGAATTTCTGTAAATTTTGTTTTGTAAGAACCCAAACTAATATAGCCACTTAGTTCACGGCAGCCAGGGAGCAGAGCAGGAACCAGGTGGAGCACCCAAAGACATGATCCACTGAGGACTGTTCCCCACCAATCCCCAGGTGGGTCCCACCGCCAATCACACTGACACTCGCCCACCCCTGTGTCCAGAGACAACAACGCCTTTAAAGTAAGTCATGTGAGTTCCCTGGCCCGCGGCCCGGCTGCCTGTGGAGGCCTATGGTGGCTTCCCAGCCAAGGACTTGTGGATGGTTGGGGACACAGGGACATGGGCGGGTGGGAGCCCAGGCTAGGGCTTGCAGCATGCCTCACCTTCCTCACAGGTGTTTCTGATTCCCACCAATGCAGGCACTGCCCTGTGGTTTCCATCTAACAGAACTCAGTATTCATGTTCCACACACACACACACACACACACACACACACACACACACACACTTACTTTTTTGTGGTCCTGTGCATCAAACCCCAGATCTTCATACCAAGCTACGTCCCCAGTCCATTTGTTTCTAGTTTGGATCTTGAGACAGAGGCTCACCGAGTCAATAAGCTACCCAGGCCGAGCTCAAACTTCAGCTCCTCCTGCCTCGGCCTCCTAGAGGCCTCTGCCACTGGGCCCGGCTCAACTCAGATTGCGGTGGATACCAAACCTCTCAAATCCTAGAGCACCAGCAGCCCTGCAGCTGCATGCCCTGCCTGGCCTCCTCCTCTGTCCTTGGCAGATCGTGACTATGCTCAGAAGATCAGGGCGGGTCCCCTGGCATGGCTGGCCTCCTCGGCAGGAAACCTGAGCCGGGTAATAAGAGCTGTCGCGGAAGGTCGCCCTGAGGATTAAATAGGATACGCGTGTAACGTGCTTAGCATGGCGCGGGCGCTCTGAAATACTCAATAAATGGCAGAATTATGACTGTCATCTCTGCTCACGCAAGAACAGGGCTTCCTTTGTGTGCAGCCCAGCCTCAGGATCACCCAGCCGCAGCTGGCCCCTTCCCGGCTAGGGACGGCAGAGGAGGAGGCTCAGCTCATGGCAGACAGGCGGCCCAACTCTCCCAGTGTGATGTCAGGATCGCTGGGTGGCCAGGGCCACAGTGGGCACCAGGTGCCACTCCCTCTGGTAGAGGGACAGCCTCCTGGGCTCAGGTGGGTGGGGAGCAGATGCCCTGGCGCAAGCCACACAAACACGTGGACTTCCAGGGCAACGTCCTGAAACACTGCCCACGATGAAAGGGATTGGGCAACGTGGACAGAAAGCTGGATGGGTGACCCCACGGCCACATCTGCCTGTGTTTGAAATGCACAAGGCGTGATTAAAAAAAAAAAAGATTACAGCATGTGTTAAGAAACGAAGTCATTATAATAACAGACACGCTGCCGTGAGCTCCCCTTGGCGTCCCTATCACCTGGGACGCTCGTCCCTGTTCTTGCCACTTTCTGAGCAGTTTCTGAGCTGTGGCTGCCTGCACGTCCTGAATGCATTCAAAATGTCACCGTTTCACGTCACGTTGACTTTGGGGGAGAGCCAGGAGTCACATGGTGCCAGATCCTGGGACGAGGGTGGACGAGGACGCAGTGCCATGTCAGTGCCATGTCGCCACAAGCCCGCCTTTCCATGGGGTGGCGCTCTGTGGTGCGCTCCCTGTGGTCCTCACTATCCCTTGTAAAGACGCTCGGGAAAGAGGATTTCCAGAACCGCTTCCGGAGGAGGCGAGAGCCACAGGCAGATGTGTCGGAAGCGAGGATTCTGAGGCTCCACAGCAGTGCATTCTCTGCTGTAATGGGAGGGCCAGTCCAAGCACTCACTGTGGGTTTTAATCACATCTTATGCACACTGTATAGTAGCTGCCCTCAGGGGACGGGCTCAACGCAGTCACAGGGCCTGGGAGGACAGGAGGAACCTGGTGGTACAGCTGGCCGATGGATACCATTTTTTATTTTTGGTGTGTGTGTGTGTGTGTGTGTGTGTGTGTGTGATACTGGTGACCAAACCCAGGACTTTTATACTGAGTTCCCCCCACCCTTTTTTATTTATTTTGAGATAAGGCCTTGCTAAGTTACTAAGTTGCCCAGGCTGGGCTTGAACCTGCAATCTTCCTGCCTCAGCCTCCTTGAGTGCTGGGATTGCAGGCTGGGCCACTGGTTCCAGTTGGGAGAGCTTAAGTTCTGGTGTCCTGCTGCACCACATGGGGACGATTGTTGACAATAATATAGCCGGAAGAAGGGACGCTGAACTTCCCACCTTCAGGCTCTCCTGACTTCTAGGTCCAGTCCTTATCCCACAGTGTGGTCACCAGCATCCCTGAGAGCCTTCAGCCACGTGGTGGCCCTCAGTCAGTGGCAGCACATGCCTGTAACCCCAGCTACACAAGGAGGATCACAGGTTTGAGTTGGCCTGGGCGACTTAGGACACCTTGTCTCAAAAATAAAACACAATATTAAGAAAAAAAGATCATGGATACAGCTCAGTATGAAGGCCCCAGGTATAATCGCTGGTGTCCCTCCTAATAAAAGCTGCAGCCCACCTGCCAGGTGACTGGGACACAGGCAGTCCTGGGGTGTCACAGCATTGCATGGCCCCCTGGATATGCTATGCGGGCCTGGTGTGTGTCTGGGGCTTGGCATGGGGAATGGAGTGGCCCCCTCCTGGCCCCCTCCTGTCACACCCAGCATAGGGATCTCGGCAGCTTGCCTTCCTCCCTGGGTTGGGATCACCCCTGAAGACTAGGGAGGTCCCCACACAGCTCAGCACAGTGGCCCTAGGCCTGTCCTCATTCACCTGAGTTGCAGCTGGTACGAAACCTTCTTCCCCTGCATCCATGTAACAGGGCCCCCTTAGAGCTCTCGGCAGGGATATGAAAATTTCTCGAGTACCAGAAACCAGTGCCGGGGGCATTTCCCAAATTCCTTGGGGTCCCACGTGGCACAGGCATGCAGCAGGGAAAACCAGCAAGTTCCCAGCATGCTGAAGGGCTCTCCTCAATCCCTAACCTCTAGAAGCTGAAGTCAACACAGAGTGACAAATGTCACTGGCCTGTGAGTTTGACAGTGGCTTGGGGGCATCTGTAGGGGGACAGATGTGGATGATATCTTCCTGTCTGCACCCACTGGGCTGGGCATTCGAGCAAACAGGTTGCTTAGAGTCTAGCTTACCTAGCTTTGGGAAGGAAGGAAGGAAGGAAGGAAGGAAGGAAGGAAGGAAGGAAGGAAATAAGGAAGTTGTTGTCCCAGTTCCTGGGGGCTTGACCGGGTAGAGACGGCCCAAGCTCTCATGCCCAGGCATCTGCATCCCTGGGAGGGGACCTTGCAAGACGCAACCAGGGAACCTGAAGCTGCATTCCATGTGTCACACACCTTCAAGTGTTTGCTGTGTGTTAGGGTTTGGATCTGAAATGTCCCCAAAGCCTTATGTTTGGAAGGTGACCCAGTCATGGAGTTTATCAATTTCTTGTGCTGTTAGGAGGTAGGGCTTGACCCGGAAGGGGTGAATTACTGGGACATGACCTGGAAGGATATATGCTAGCCCCGCCCTTTCTCCTCTTCTCTCTTGGCTTCTTGTCCCACCCTGCCATGAGCAGCTTCTCTCCAGCTAGTCCTCCACCAGGCCCTGCCACCATTGCCAGCCACTCATGGAGGAACTGAGATCTCTGGAAACTGTAAGCTAAAAGAAACTTTGCTCCCGTAAGTTGTGGGTGTTGGGTTTTGTGTCCCAGCAATAAGAAAGTAACTAAGACACCATGTCGAGAGTGTCCCATGGTCCTCTGGGTATTACCTCCTCTGGCAGTGTCAGTTGTGCCAGTGACCTCTGATGGTGTTGGGTTTCGTAGACCCTTCCTCTACGGTCAGCCCGCACACTGTGCAGAGCTGGGAGTTGTACCTGAAGCCTTGTGACTTTAACTCTGGGACCTAATTCTGTGTTTGTGTGTGCCTGTGTAGGGCACGTGCACCCACGTGCATGCATACATCAGAGCACTGGGGTCAGCTGCATCCATTAGGATTTTGCAGGGTGTTCTCGGTTTTGCACACCCCTGGGTTGGCCTTGGGGAAAGAAATTCAGTTCCTTTGGTGTCCTATCTCATTGGCTGGTATCTGACATGATCTTCGTTTTAAAGAGATTCTTTCTGATTCAAAGCCTGCAGAGCTGCTGAAGTCATGTGTGAGTGTACACACACACTCACTTTGTGGGGCCAGGGCACAGGTGGGACCCCAGCTTCATTGCCCTGTTCCAATGTTGCCTGTCCTCTGGTCCTGGGCTTTGGTCTCCTGTTGGCTTGCTTCACGGTCACAGGATGGCGGCCAGCAACCACAATTGCAGCAACTGGCGTCCGTGTTCATTTTCCAGGTGTGTGTGTGTTGGGGAGGGAGCATCAGTTCTTCAACCTGGCATTAAAATCCTTTCTCTCCCCGTGTGGGCGGCTCAAATCAGTGGTTGTCAAGAGACTGCCAGCAAAGGGTGGATGCAGCCTGGGTAACCGAGCCAATCATTGCCAGTGGGAGGGGCTTGCTGCACCAGTCAGACTCCATCCCTGATTCTGTGGGTGGGGCGGAAGCTTAAGGAGCTCCAGGATTCTCTGGGAAATCAGCAAGGTGGTGATGCTGGGGCAGCAGCTGTGGGTTCAGCTGCATTGCCATTTCACACATGCACAAGTGAGGCAGGGTGCATGAACCTGGCTTAGGGATCAGCTGGCCAATGAAGCACCTGGAATCCACAACTTCTCAGCAAGGACGGGAGACTGTTGTGCCATGTCACCCAGGAGAGTGTCAGCTATGCCATCAGGGTCACCCTAGTCACGCTAATCAGAAAACAGGAGAGCACAAGTGTCTGTGGGAGGGTGAAGGGACAAACGTGGCGCTGTACGCTGTACAGTGGGGAATGCCCACCGCAGAAGGGACAATCCTCTGACCCCTGCCACAGCATGGTGGGTGCGCCTGGTATGGGAAGTGGGAAGGAGCCAAGGCTGAAGGACAGAGGGAATACCAGCCCCGCCTGCATGGACCAGCTCCACATAGCTCCATGGGTGGAAAGCGAAGGGCAGGAGCTGGGGCAGGGGCCCCGTGGGCAGAGTTTCAGTTGGATTGAAGGAAAGGTTCTGAAGACAGGTGCCAACAACAGGATGGCCAGATCCCCAGCCTTGTGAGCTTGTACCTGGTGGTGATGCAACATGGTACCTGTGGGTTTTTTGGAATTTAAAAAATATGAATAGTTTTTTGAGACACTTCACCCTCAAGGAAGTGAGCATTCCAACCCCTTGACTTTTTTTTTTAGGGGGAAGGCTGCAGCAGAGTGAACATCCATCACGATTCTGGGTCCCCCTCAAATTTCCCAATTCCTCAGGCACAGCAGTGAGCACTGTCCCCACATGGGGGACAGTGATTCACATGGGACATGATTCTAAAGTCCCTCCTGACAGTAGTGTCTGTCCCACATCAGAAATGGGTCATTTCCTACTGACCCACCAGCCCTTGGGGAGCACTGCCCTCCACAGTTTGTGTCTGTGGAAAAGTGTGGCCTTGTGCATTCTCTGCTCCTCTCTGGGGCACAGCACTGGCCACATGGAGCTGGGCACAGAGGACACCCACTCGGGGTATCCCTCATGGCCTCACACACAGGTGACACTTGGGCTAAGGTGGGTCACATCAGCTTCACACATGGTCAGGATGAAACAGGCCCTAGTTTCTTCAGAAAACACGCTTGGCAAATTCCCCAGAGGATGCAGAAATCTAGGCAGGAGGGTTTTCCACATGTCCCCTCGGTGTCTTCTGCCTGAGGACCCTAAGCGTGCAAGGGGCCACTATGGAGAAGGGAGTTGCAGGAGATAGTGTTTTCCTGGCAAGTCTCAGGTCATGGGTGTATTTGGGGGTGCAATCCAATCCAAAGAATGAAAACCAGGCTGTCCACCCTTTTGGCTTGGACATAGCTAGGACTGGGGGAGGTCTCAGCATCCCCTGGAAGAGCCCCCAGTTTCACAGGAGGGTGAGTGGGGCAGGTGGCCCACAGATGAAGCCCAAAGTCAGAACTTGAACCCAGAGATCACGGGTGGGGTGCAATCTCCTAGGTCTGGCCCAGACAAGGTGCTGGCACAAAGCCCCTGGCAGTGGGGGTGGGACTCTCTGCTGTTAGTTATTGTGCTGGTAGGTCTGGTTGTTTTATCACTCAGATTTCTAATTTCCTGGTCCACAAACTTAGGGTAGCAAGAGTGTCCCCTTCCAAAATGTGTTGGGAGCTTAGCTGACATGGGGCTTGGCACATAGCAAGATTAATAATGGTCCTGATGCAGTAGGAGAGGTCAACTGCCAGCAGGATGTGGCTCAGATGACCTTGTGGGATTAACAGAGGGCCAGGGGAGTTGGGCATGGAGGCACATGCCTGTAATTCCAATACTCGGGAGACTGAAACAGGAGGATTGCTGTGAGTACACGCCCAGCTTGGGCTACATAGTGAGGCTCTGTATCAAACAAACAAAAGCAAGAGACACAGCCAGTCAGAAGCGGTAGCAGGGCTGTCAGCAGGGAGGACCCCGCACACAAGGAGGTACCATGGGGCTTGTCACAGGGAGTCCTGGCTGAGGCTGTCGTGGCAGTGTGCTACACTCTGATTGTGTCATTTGCATTTGTAATTCTCTAGTTACCCCTCCAGATCCATTCTTCAGGGTCCCGTGCCTCTGTAAAGGGTGTTCTCCTGGATGCTGTGATGATGGGGGCTCTTATGGTTGGATCTGGATTGTATCCCAAAAGCTCATGCTTACGAGTGTTAGGGTCCCTGAATGGCAGTTCTACTGGGAGATGGTGGAAACTCCTATAGGTGAAGCACAGGTGGAGGAAGTTGGGATCCCTATCTGGTCCCTTCCTAATCATGAGGGTTAGCAGCTGTGCCCCATTGTAACCTCATTCATGGCCCAGGAACCAGAAACCAAATGACCATGGACAAAACCCCTGAAGCCATGTGCCAGGAGGAATCTTTCCTCCCTTTAGTTGATTTCTTAGGTATTTGCCACAGTGACAGAGCTGATAACACTGGAGCATTCCTACTTCCTGCTTCTGACTTCCTGTGTCCTACTTCCGGTTTCCTGTTTTAAACTTCCTGCTTCCTGCTTCTGACTTCCTGCTTCCTATTTTCTGCTTCTGACTTCCTGTTTCGTGTCTTCATAAGTCCATGCTAGACAGATACTAGAAACAGATTGGGTGCTGGGAAAAAGAGAGGCTACAGTGTTGCCCCTCTGCCCTCACCACTTCCCCTACCTGGCTGTAGATTGCCCCATCCGCTTTCCTGCTCAGGGGGTAAGGGTTCCCGCTTGCTCGTTTAGTCTCTTTACTTGTCATCTGTTACATAATTTCTCTTTGTGTGCTTGTGTGTATGTGATATATGTGGTATAGGTGATTGAGCCCAGGGCCTCACACTGAGCACAACCCCCAATTCTTTTATTTTTTATGGTTTTGAGAGAAGGTCTTGCTAAGTTGCTAAGTTTCCCAGGCTGGGCCTGAACTTGCAATCTCTTTGCCTCCTGCCAGAGAGCTCAGATGTCAGGCCTGCACCACCCGGCCTGGATAATCGTATAACTTCTGAAGAACAGGAAGAGAGGCGCCAACGCACAGGAATGAGGAGAGGGCAATGCTGCTGACCCCAACTTTGTTGGTACTCATGCACAGAAACATTGCCTGCCGGCCTGGACTATAGAGGAAGAACCTGTCTCAAAGAGAGAGAGAGAGAGAGAGAGAGAGAGAGAGAGAGAGAGAGAGAGAGAGAGAGAACAAGAAAAAAAGAAACACTGCCCAGTGCCTTCTGAATGTGCACCGTTGTTACGTATTCACTAAAAAGAAAATTGTATTTAAAGTTACGCAACCCTCAGCAAGTTCCTTCCCCTGACTGGGCCTCAGTTCTCTTGTCTGAAAGTGTGGGCTAATACAGTTCCCACTCCCTGATGTGTGTGTGTGTGTGTGTGTGTGTGTGTGTGTGTGTGTGTGTCTCCCGGGACAAGGTATGGCAGCCAGGATGTTGTGGCTTTGGGCCACTGGCTTGCTTAGCAGCCTCTGGAGAGACCCCGTGCCACCAACAGCTGGGGACGCCTCTTCCTGGATCCCGGGGAACAGGTATTTCATGCTAGGCTCTGGGAGTGCATGGGAGCCCGCCAGCTGTCCCTGCGCCCAGCCTCAGCTGCCAGTAATTGGACAAGTAGGATTTACGGGTAAGGGAAGTAGGTGGAAGCTGGCAGTGGAATATTCCGCTAGGCTCCAGGGTCAGGCCTGGCCCAGCAGTTGGTGACTCTGGGGTTTCCTGAGTTCTGAGCAGCCATTGTTTTTTGGGAGGAGGAAGAAGGGAATCTGGCTCAGTGTTTGCAACCACTGAGCCCCCACTAAGCACCTGCTGTGTTCTGAGTGCTGTGCTAAGTGCTAAGGACACGGGAGGGGGCCAGTACTGAGGGAGTCCCGTCCTTGTGAGCGCTCATGTCTAGCGGGAGGTAGGTCACCCCATAGCTGTCACCAAGGATTTCAGTGCCAGAGCTACCCCTTCCTCCCATCTAGGAGAAATGAGCAAGTTTGTGTCAAAGAAGATCTGTGCACCCCAACATGAGAGAAATGTCATCCCAACCTGGGGTGTTGGAGTCCTCAAACACATAGCTTCTGGAGAAGATGGAGTGGTCTGGGGTACATCTGTGCCCCCCACTGGTCCACTTGCCCCTGACATGGCCACCAGTGAGTGTTCCCAGCCGGATAGGGGAGAGTGTGCCTCATGGGCCGGGTGCAGGCAGAGACGCCGGAGTACACAGGAGGGGAGTCATAGGAGACCGCAGGGCTCAGGTCCTGGAGGCTGAGACCACCAGGTCCTGTGACCAGGTGGGTGTCACCTTGTCATTGGGAGGGGACAGAGGGTAAGAGACAGAAACGGGCAGAAGGATGATTTTTGAGACTACACCTCCCCTAGGGGAGCACTGGTACCCCTGTCAAGGGCAAAAAGAGGGCACTACAAGAGGGACTGACATGGACTCCATATTGTCCCCAAGGTCCTCATGAACGTTAGTTTTGGACCCACAGGACAGAAGACATAGGCCAGCAGAGGTGGGGGGGGGGGCCTGAGGGAGCGGCTCAGACTGCAGCAGTCCCTGCGGTCCCTGAGAAGTCCTCAGAGAGACTGAGGCTGTGGCAGGACGGGGACAGGAAGGCTCTGGGTGCTTCAGCATGAAAGGAGACCTCCGTGTGAGCCGGTGCGTGCGGTACCCCGCAACACACACACACACACACACACACACACACACACACACGGATCTCTGCACAGCTCCGGTCACTTGGTGGGGACACTGGGTATTCGGAAATGAGAATAATAATTTGGGCGAAAGAAGGAAAAGAAGAAATCTCCCAGCATGAAGAGGTGGGTGTTCCCACACTGAGCCCGCAGACGGGCAGGAGGGGTGCGGAGGAGGACCCGGCGCGGGGTGGTCTCCGTCCCCGCCAGTCAGGGGAGACCCAGGGCAGGAGACATGGGGACTGGATTTGGGCTGGAGAACATCACAGCCTTCGGGGGAATAATCGAGAGCCGCTGCAGGCAGCAGGCAGGGACACGCTGGCCAGGACAGGGCACCAGTGACAGTAGCGCCGCCAGGACCCAAGAGATTTGAGTGATTGACAGGCTGGGGTGCTGGGCTGGGTGCAGGCGGTGGGTGAAGGGTGAGTCAGCAGCGACTCCAGAGTCTACAGGGCGGGGTTGTCTGTCTGTCTTCTTTCTCTTTCTTTCTTTCTTTCTTTCTTTCTTTCTTTCTTTCTTTCTTTCTTTCTTTCTTTGAACCCGGGGCCTTTACGCCAACCAACATCCATAGCTCTTTTTAATATTTTTGAGACAGGGTCTCACTAAGTCACCAAGCTGCCCCAAGCCAGGCTCGAAGCTGCAGTTCTCCTGTCTCAGCCTCCCAAATACTAGGATTATAGGCGTGCACCACCACACCTGGCTCATTTTATGTGGTGCTGGGATTGGCCTCAGGTCCTTGTGTATGCTAGGCAAGTGCTCTAACCACTGAGCAATTCCCCAGCCCCGCCTGAGATATTCTTTCTGGAATCTCTTGTGCCCCTCCAAATTGGGTGTGTCAGCAGGATGGGTCTGTGGCCCTGAGCCTCGCTGACCTCTCTGGCCCCTAGAGAGTGGGTCGCAGGGCCAGGACCCAGGTGGCCCTTCCTGGGGCTCTGTCTCCCGTCAGCGGGTGTGTCAGTGTCTTGTTGCTGCTGTCACTAAACACTAGAAACTCACATGAACTTACTTTTCTCCCGGTTTTGGAGGTTTCCACCAACACGAAACTCAGGGACCACAGTGAAGACATCGGTGGCCCTGGTGGCTTTGGCCCTGTGGCTCCAGCAAGGAATCCATCCAGGGTCTTTCAGGTTTCCAGGCACACCCACGCACCTCTGCCCCCAGACACGTGGCTCCAATCACGGCTACAAGGGCAGTTCAGGGCTACGTCCATACCCCACGGGAGCCATCTCTCCTGAGTCCCCACTGCCACATGCGGGGACACAGGGCTCTGGGGCTGGGAGTGGGCATCGTTGAGACATTTTCTGCCATTTCCTCACGGAGGGTAAGAAACGTTGCTCCCAGGACGTCTTGTGTCAAGGACGCTGATGGCCCAATCGGAGGCAGCAGGGCAGGGGGCTGAGCCCTGCGGGTGCCCACCCAGCGTGGCTAAGAGTGGCTACAGGCCGCTCTGCCGCCCTGCAGCACCGCTGGGATATCCCCTCCTGGAAACAAAGATCAGTGGTTCCCTGGAGCCGCGCCTCCGGGGCCTTCTGGGGCACTCCTGTGGCCAGCTCCACGTATCTAGGCGGGTGTGGGAGGCTCAGGTAGCCTCTCTGGGGTCCAGGGCTTAGGCCCTGGGGCTGCGGGCTCAGCTGCTTCCTCGCCTCTTTTTCATTTTTGACTTTGGAGACAGGATCTCACTAAGTTGCTAAACTGCCCACGCTGGGCTTGAATTTGTGATCTTCCTGCCTCAGCCTCACAGAGTACTGGGATGATGGGCCTGCTCACTGAGCCTGGCTCCGGGTGCCCATGCTGGGGGCCCACGCCGCCTGTCCAGAAGCTCCTCACCCATATTCCCTCTCCCTGCCATCCTGCCGTCCTGGTCCTGCGCGCGGCTGGGCACCAGGCCGGCAGCGGAGCCACCGTTTCTCCCTGCATCTCAAGACCCAAAACTCGGACTCTTTTTCTAGGTCGTAGTCCCGGTGTTAACCCTGGAGCACAGGGGTTGGGGGGGTACGAAGGCGCCAGCAAAGACCCCGCCCGCGGCATGATGGATCCCAGAGCCGGCGGGTGGGCGGACCCCACTGTAACCCTCCACCGGGCACTTATGTGCTATTCTGCTTAGGTGTAACCCTAAACCTCACAGCGGTCTGAGACGCAGCCGGAGCGCCCCAGCCCCACGCAGGCATCAGCTGGCTACCTGCCCTTGGCGTCCCCGCCTGCGGGACTCAATGCCGCCTCTGTTTACCACCGCCAGGAAGCAGATCTCAAGGGGCCCGAGAGACACTTGTTAAAATGAAGGCGGAGAATGTGAACTGCATCCGGGTTCCTTCCCTCATGCCTCAAAAGCCCCTTGTCGCCGGCCCTGAGCCAGCCAAGTGGCGGGCACTGGGCGGTGGGGGGAGCCGCCTGCTCCCCTGGGGCTGGGGCACCTGCTGGGTTCCCGCTGGAGGAATCCAGGCCAAGGACCGTGACAAATGACTAGAGGGGAAAGAGCCCGCAATAGCCACGGGCACCCCAGGGACCGCGCCCTCCCAGGAGACTCTGGCGTAAGGAGTGCAGTCTGCAGTCACCGGCAGCCCTCCGGCCCTGGCATCTGGGTCTGTGTTCTGTCAAAAGGGGACGGATGAAGCGTGGTGACAGCCCCGGTGCGGCAGGAGCGCGGGAAAACTCGAGCTGCTGTTTCCTGGCGGGTCTAATTTCTGCAGATGTCCCCCACCCCCAAGGCGGGAAGGTGGCTGATGGGGGACTGGGCCTTGGCTTTCCAAGGCGGTTTGCGCCCAGTCACGGGATGGAGGGGGCAGTGTGGGCCCTGGGGGTAAAGGCTGGGGTCCTCACTGGGGGGATTAGGAAGCTGGCTCCTGCTCAGAGGCTGTCCCCAATGTCCTTCCCAAAAGCAGATTAGTGAATGTGGCCAATAATTCAAGACCCGCTCCCCCTTGCTCCATCCTGTGGGGCCTGTGTGCGTCGTCCTCTTCTAGCCCCTGTGTGCCTCCTCTGAATCTGGCCCCCGAAGGGCCTGAGGAGACCTCAGTTCTGGGAGCAGGTCGCGTCCAGGGCTCTGAGATCCTCATCACCTGGACCCAGTTAGAAACAAGAGGGTGGGTCTAACCCCACGCCAAGACCCAGAGCCACGGGAGGTGTCCTCGCAGCCTGGAGCAGCAGGGTTATCAAGGCCTGCATGTGCCCTGGAGGGGACTGGAGCAGGGTGTCCAGGGTGCGGGAGGCTGAGAGAATGGGGGAGGTCCCTGGACCATTGTGGGCACACAGTAGGCCATGTCTCAGGATGGGACAGCTGCTGAAGACATGTTTGGCCATTTTTGGGGCATTGTGGGACTTGGCACTTCGGTGAACTATGGAGCAGGGCACGGATGGACAGAGTTCAGATTTTAAAAGGATTCAATGAAAGCTCCACCTTACAAATGCTTTAAGATAAGACAAGTTTAAAGGGGGAGGCAGTGCCTCCCTCCCTCCCCTTCGCCCCTCTCTCCCCATGGGGAGCACCCTAAGAATCAGTGGCTTTCCTGCAAATCCACCAGCACCCGCCACCTGCCCCCCCCCTCCACAAGAGCTAGGCACAGGCAGAGCATGGGCACACTCCCTCTCAAGTCTCTAACTGAGACACTGTCGCTGTTCCCATTTTTAAGTTGTTATGTGTACGTATGCGTGCATTTGTGTTTGAGACCCTGGGACTGGGACCCAAGGCTCTTACCCTGAGCGCTCCAGCACATTTCTAGTATGAGTCTTGAAACAGGGTCTCACTAAGTCACTCAGTCATCCAAGCTGCATTCGAACTTCTCGTCATCCTGCCTCAGCCTCCCCGAGAGCTGGAATTAGAGGTGGGCACACTGGGCACAGGCATGGTTCCCGTTTGCCAGATGTGGAACGGTGCTCATGCGCAGAGTAGCTTTCTTTAGATGGGGCAGCAACGGGGGTCAGGGGAAAGGGGGCCTCTGGGTCGCTCTGAGCATCTCCGCCACACCCATGTGTGCATGGAGCACACGTGCCTGCTCAGTGCATGCTGCGCTCGCTTTCTGCTGTTGGCATGAGTCCACCTGCAGCTTGCGGTCAGAGGGACCATGGCCTCACCCCTGTTCAGTATGTTATGCGCCCCTGGTCCTTTTTTTCTCTCTGGGATGTGCCACTGTTGGGCATTTCCAAGGGGCAACATGTACCCGGCTCTTCAGGACTGTGGGGGACCGCAGGCGCCTTCACCATGGGCACAGGCCATGGCTCTGTGGGGAGGGAGGTGGGGCATCATGGGGAGGATGTGGGTGCTGGCCTACAGAACATGGGCCCGGCTAGGGCCTGAAGGGAGCACAGGGTGGAGCCAGCAGGGCACCACGCAGGAGGTCTCATCCTGAACCAAGACCTTCATCCCTGGAGCCCTAGTCCTGGGGGAGGGCTGCCAGAGCCTGGGCTCAGCAAATCCAGGGTGATTTAGGTAATGGTGGTCTCCTAGTCATCTGGCCAGGAGACAGGAGGAAGTCCTGCTGCCCCAAGACACTGCCATGTCCCCTCAGGCCCTAGGCTCCTCCCCCATCCCTACAGCTACTGAGAACCCAGGAAATGACATCCATGTGTCCAAGGCAGGCCAGAGGGACAGCAGGCACCAAAGGATCAAGTTCACACCCTCCCCTGGGGAGATGGATTGCCAGCAGGGGCTGGTGTGGGCTCAGCCACAGCCCATGTGGGAGAGCTGGGCTCAAGATATGCTGGACACGTAAATCCTGCATTCTACCTTTCTGGATAAAAATAATAAAGCAATTTAATGATACTTAATTCTCTAAAATAATACTTGTAATAAGCATTAAAATATTTTAATTAAGCACTTAAAACATGGCACTGAAACGCTGTTGAGATTTGAATCTAGAGTGACCCCCAAAGCCTGTGTTTGGAAGGTGACTCAATTGTGGGGATGGATCCGTTGATTCCCTGTGCTGTGAGGAGGTGGGGCCCAGTCGCAGGGGGTGAGTCCCTGGGGCTTGACCTGGAAAGGGCAGGTCATGGGGACAGACCTAGCTCTGCCCTTCCTCCCCTCCTCGCCTCTCCACTTCCTGTCTGCCACGCTGTGAGCAGCTTCTCTCCTGCCAGGCTGTGCCTTGTGCTTCCTCCTTCACCATTCTCTGAGAATAGACAGAGCCCTTTGGAAACTGAACTAAAATAATACTCTTCTCCCTTAATTTGGGGGTGCTCCAGCAAAGAGAAAGTAACTTAGACAAACACCGTTCTTGAAGGAGGAAAAAAATCCCCATTCTGGAAGGCCAGCTGCAGCTCCCTGAGTGACATTCAGCAAGATTGTGGGAAAGAAGCCCGGAAGTAGAAGGAAACGTGGGGTCAGGAGCTGGACACATCTCATGCCTGAGGAATCCGGCCGGCGCTGAGGGCCCAGCCAGGGGACACCTGGCTACTCTGCCGTGGACTTCATTGCCCTGTGAGGCGTTGGAGCACTGAATGCACTGGGCTCCCCCCTTCCAGTCACCCGGGATCCTAGTGAGGATGACAAGGTCCCATTTGGACCAAGCGAGAACAGGAGCCAAATGTCCCAAGGGTCACCACATCACTCCAGGAAACTTCTGTCCTGCAAAGAAGCCAGAGTCACGACAGCCACACACAGTTACTCCCTAAGAATGCATGCCACCTTTGGGTAGGCAGCAGACATCTGTGCACTCAGCAGGATTGTGTGGATGGAAACTCCAGGCTGAAGCTCACCCAAAGGCCCTGAATCCGCTTCCCCTCGGGAGCCCATGTTGGCTGGAACCTCGGCTCTCAGGGACACAACAAAACCTGTGGCCTGGGAGAACATCATGGCCTTGGGGGCTACCTGGCGCTTGGTTCCACGTCCGTCTTCCATGTGTGGCCCAGCCAGCACTTTGGCCCTGCTCTCTACTGGCCCTAAACCATGCCTTCGTGGCCACACACAGAGGCTTTGGCACAGGGCTGGGCAGTGGGTGTCCTGGCCATGTTATCCCATGACAGCAGGAAGCTTCTGAGCCCAGAGCCTCTCTCTTAGCCCCTGGGCCATTTGCCCACGGACAGGCAGGGGTCAGAGTCTGGAGGTCAGACCTTGAGCCTTTGTCCACCCATCTTCTCAATCCCCTTGTGGTCTGATGAGAGCCTGGGCCTCCCTGGGGGTGTCTGGGGAGCTGGCGGGGTCCCTCCTTCCTCTCAGCCTGCAGTCACCATCCACTGTATTGTTGGCTCAGGCTGCCCTAAGGAAGGGCCCGGGCCTGGCAGTTTGGAGCAGACCTCATGGATTGGTTTAGAAGCCTCCCCAGATCTCACGAGCTACAAGCCCACTTGCCAATGGGCATTTGGGTAATTGGATCCCAGGGCTCTAACCACCAGGGGACAGGTCCGTGTCCTAACCAAGGTCCTAACGTGCTGGCATTCCGGGGACATGGTGGGGGCCGGTGGGGCCTGGGAGAAGGGAGTGGGTTACATGGGTGTGAGTGACCTCGGGGACGGCTTCTTGTCCCTGGTGCCTTCCTCTCACACACACTCCACTCCCAGCTACTGTGAGGTGGTGAGCAGGCTTCCTCCCCATGCCCTCCTGCCTTCGCTGTCCCCTCACAGCCGTGACCGCCGGCCATGGACTGAACCCTCTGGAAGCTGGCCCAGAATGGATCTTCCCCCTTTCTGGGTAGTCAGGCACTTTGTCGTGGGGACAGGCAGCCGGTGACGCAGCAGCCCGACACCTCCTCATGTCCCTGAAGGCCAGGACCTGCGGTCGAGGCCTTGCTGCTTGGCTGGTGGACCCCATGTGCTTCCCATGTCTTCAAGCGGTTGTCCCTCGGTGCGTGTCTGTGGCCTGATGTCATTTAAGGACACCAGTCAGGCTGGGTTAGGGCATCCCTTTGCATTATGTTTGGCCTCGGTCACCTCCTTAGAGGTCAGTTAGTCTCCCAATACAGCCACATGCTGAGTTCTGGGGTTTGAGGATGTCACAGAGTGATTTTGGGGGCAGCATTCAGCCATCCAAATGCCAAACAGAACTGCAGTGTGCCGTCCATGAGGAAACTGGGAGCACTGGCCTTGTGCAGCCCACACCTGCCCAGTGGGGTGGGGAAAGGACCAGAGGTCCCACAATCCAGGGAACAGATGGGATACTGGGAGTGTGTGGAGATCAGGAGCCCAGAGATGGGGGCAGAGGTTTCAGGGAACACCTGGGGAGTGTGGCCAGGCATCAGTGACAGAGCAAAGGTCAGTGAGGGGGACAGACCCCAGCGTGGGGTCCCAGGAGGAGGAGGGTGTGACAGGGGGCTTTGGCTTTCACTGTGACTGTACCCTTTACCACTTGGAAATGTCGCCCCTGGGCATTTCATCCTGGGACAGGACCGGCCTGCTGGGATGCCCTCTCTGGCTGTCACCTCAGGAACCCCAGCGTGTCCCCTGAGGGGCTGGGTCTCAGGTCTTGGATCTACATGTGCAGCTCGTTGGGCCACAGGAGAGGTGTCAGGTGGTGGAGATGGCCCAGAGGGTCAGCATGACCTGGTCAGTGCTGACACATGTGGTGTTTTCTCCTACAGCTGCCTGGAACCTGGTACAGTGCGGGATTCACCACCATGAGCGTCACTGTCATAGCCGGACAGGAGCACTCAGCTTCTGCTCTGTGCCCCCTGCTGGAGACATAGGGTGCCAGGTCGGGGTGTGGTAACCACTCATGTCAAGTCTAATACTGAAAAAGGGTTGTCCTAGCTGTAGCCACCTGCAGAACATAGAGGCAGAGGCGTGTTTCCTGAGGTTTGTGGAGCACAGCTGACTTTGCTTGGGTCCAGGAATCCAAGACCCAGAAGACCCTCTGGCCAGGATCTGCAGAGGGGGACCTGCACTGGAGGAGAGGAGGGCTCCTGCTCCTGGTGGCCGAGATTCTGAGACAGGCACTAAATCCCAGAATTACCCCAAATATCGCACTTTGATCTTTGACTCAGGTGACTGTCTACGAGTCCGCAACCAGTCCTGTGATGGTCCCTAGATGGCTGGACGTTGTGGGGCGTGCGTTGTTTCCTATCGGTTCCCCATCCCTGGGGCTGGGCTTTATTTTTAGAAGCCACCATCATCCTGAAGGCCCAGTCAGTCCATAGACATGCTGTGGGGACACTCAGGACCAGGGACCAGCCAGGCTGTGTCCAAGTCTGAGCTCCAGCAATGAGCAGTCAGCAGAGGACCTCTGCTTCCCTCTTCAGGGTGAGAGGCCCAATTGGTCTCTGCGCCAGAACACGGAGACACAACGGGTGTCACGGTGGCAGAGAGCTGTCATCTGGGGGACTCCACGGGTCCCTACATGGGCATCCAGCTGCACACTCTGAGACAAGGACTCACATCCGAGGTGGCCTTGGTGGCACTGCAGTGTCTTGTCACATCACCTGCTATCATTCAGACCCTGCCCACCCAGCATGACCCCTCAGAGGCTCCAGCCCAGCTCCAGTCACAGCTGAAAGGGAGGCACACAGGGCTGCCCAGCTGGCTCTTGGCCCTAGCCTGGTGTGGCGGTGATGGTGGTGATGCCAGACCATAGACTCTGGCACATGGTGTCTGGTGGCAATGGACCAGAAAGAGCCAGTGTCCCGGGTAGGAACAGACTTTCTGTGCTGTGCCCTCCCTGTCCAGTTTCAGGGCCTCATGAGCAACACTCCTCCTCCCACCCCCTGCCGGCCCTGTCCCCACGTCACCTGCTGCTCCTGCTTCCTGGTCATGAAGGGACCACAAGCTAGAGAAACCCCCTGCATCCAGGGCGTCACCCATCCACAGGGCTGGACATGCCCAGGAGAGCAGCATGGCAGGGGCAGCCGTGACAAAGGGTGTTTGTATTAGTTTGGGTTCTCTCAAAAGGCAGCATTTACGGAAATTATAGCACAAAGGATCTATTTGGAAGGCTTACAAATCCAAGGACAGAGACAGTCCAAGATGGTGGCCTGCACGTGTGAGAGCTGTAGTGTCCGATGGCTGCTCAGCCATGAAGTAGAACTCCTGTCCAGGACTGCAGGACAGCCGGTGAGTCTGCTGCAGATCTCAGTTGTTTGAAGAACAGTGGTGAAGACTGGAGGCTGAGATCAGCAGCTGAAGATCAGCAGCAGGCAGACAGGGGCAAGTTGAGACCGGAGCGAATCTGTGCAGACGATCTGCAGCGTGTAGCAAGTTGGAGTCCGGAGACAATTGCAAAGGCGAGAGCTTTCTCAGAGGGAGAAGCTACAATAATCTTCCGGCTTCCTTCCTTTTATACCCTCGGAGTTCCGGTTGGCCCTCCCACATCCAGGTGGGTACTCTTCCCTCATTGGCCAGCCCACAAATCACTCACACTCTAATCCAGGCTGGTTCTCAATTCCCCAATCTAGGCGTGGTTCCCATACCCTAATCCAGGTGTGGTGCCTAATTCCCTCAGGTTTACATCATCTATTCAAGGGTCACAGTGTTGCAACAAAGGGACGGTCACCTGCTGGGGACGGTTCCCCCCTGGGAACCCCTGTTCTGGGACAGACTCAGCTCCCCTACCCTGGCCCACCACTGCCCCCAGCTTATAGCGGGGAAGAACATGCTGGTGCCGCGAAGCAGGTGCCGGGCCCAAGGTGACAGCCAGGCTTCCAGACACCCATGAGCCTGCTCTCCACCCTCCCGCCAAGTGGGCTCCAGAAATTTTACAATGTGGACAACTCACACAGAGGCACCTCGAGCAAGGAGATAGAGGTGCTGGTGTGCCACCCAAATGCCTCCCAGATGGGTGTGTGAGCCCGAAGTGGAGGGGAAGGCTTTTAGATGGAGGCAGTGGGAAATAAGTTGCAGAGAAGGGAAAATCATGATGGGTTTTGAAGGATAGAGGGGAGTTTGCCAGGGAGCAGCAAGTGTGAAAAGCACTGAGGTGTGAGATAGAAACCATGACTGTGCTGACGCCATACAGAGCGCCTGATTGAGGTAGCTGCTCTGCTCAGCTGGTGCAGACCTAGACGCGGTGCTGGCAAACTGAGTGCCGGGGCTTAGTGTGAACCGTCAAGCAGGGGCGCTGTCAACCCAGGACCTGCAGTGTGTGTGTGTGTGTGTGTGTGTGTGTGTGTGTGTGTGTGTGTGGAGGGGGGTTGGTGGAGGACACTTCGGCCCGTGCTTTGCTGCAGATCAGACACCATGGCGAGGGTCCCAGCACTCCTGGGGGCAGGTGGGGCCGCTACTGCAGGTGAGGATCCGGGCCAAGCCCAGACCCGATTGTTATTTTGCTGGGCCTGAAAACAATATTGCGTCTTCAGCCTGTGACATTCCGTGTTGCCCAGAAAAGGCACCAAGACTCCAGTGGCCCCGAGCATGGCCCGCCAGCTGTTCCTGTGGCCCGGCTGCCACCTTGAACAGAGGGGACCCAAGCCCAGCCCTCTGCTGCGGCACTTCCCTTCACTGCACCCGGCCCCATCTCTATCCCTCACGCCCTCTGCGAGCTACTTTTTTTGGGGACCAGGTGTGACTCTGGGAGCGGTTTCCTCTGCCAGGCAAGTACCTAAAAGGATCACCTGGTGCTTGGAGGGCTTTCTTTTCTCTTGTTTCGGTGCGGCCCCCTTTCCCAGATCTTAACATTTCCCCCGGCCCCGTGGTCTGTGGTCTTACGCACTCTGAGCTCCCCTGCCCGACTCAGACTTGCCAAAGCTCAATAAACACATCCTGAACACATGCCAGTCATTCACATGTTAGTATAAACAAGCAGAGGGGACTCTAGATTCGGTGCTTCAGGGCATGTTGTTCTGGCACACAGCTGGTGTCTGAAGCTGTGGCTGCCCTTCCTAGGTGTACCTGCACCAGAATTGCCTGCACACATGTGTGGCAGCAGGCGTGGCAGGCCTGTGTGCACAAAAGCCCCCGCCCCCAGGGTGGACTCTAAGTCCCATTCCCCAGATGTCCTTGTGTTGCCAGCACTGGGCAGAGGGCCTGGCCTGCCCTCCCATGAGGAGCGAGGGAGCAGCGCTCAGAACTCCGGTCACGAGAGCAGGCGAGGGCTGCGCTGCCCGCCTGGTCACCAGAACAGGAGTTGGGTGGACACAGCTGTGGCTACAGCGGTTCTGATTTCTCCCTCTTCGATTCTTCGGGGGAATCCCAGACCCACATGCCTCCACTGGGATGGTCAGGCAGGAGCAGAAGGTGATGGTAACAAGCGCAGAGATGCGCCCGATTCCATCCCACCTGGCGCTGCAACATCGGGTGTCCGCGTGACCTGCCGGTCAGCCGCTGGGGACTCAACTCGGGAAGGTGGGGGAGGCAACTCACACGTTTATTTATTTATTTAACGCAGTGCGCTCACACTCACACGTTTACTTATTTATTCAACACAGTGCGGGGTCGGCCCCAGAGTGTCACACCGAGCGACACCTCCAGCTCATTTCTGTTCAGTGTTTGATTTTGAGATGGGGTCTCGTTCAGTCGCTAAGTGGCCCCCTCTAGGCTAGAACTTGGAACCCCCCTGCCTCAGCCTCCAAGGGCACTGGGGTGACAGACCGGCTGCCCTGACCGGCCAGCCTCCAGTGGGCTTACCTGCACATGAAGGTGCTGGTGTTGGCTGGTGGCCCTATGGCACTGCCCTGCCCAGGTCAGCACCCCTCGGCCAGGGTCTTCCCGCACAGCACCTCTGTTCCCTCAGAGTCCTCCACCTGGCTCAGAGGGGCAGGAACAGTGGGGCCTGGCAGGTCTGGGTCCTCCTGTGCTTTGTGGTGGGTGCCAGCAGTGTGGGAGGGGCCCCATGCTGTGCATGCTGGAGCTCCCTTGGGGGGATGGGGGGGAACATCTGGAAGGTCAGGTGACTCTCCTGAGCCCCCTGAAGGTGTGGCTTTAGGATGCACCTGCAGTGGCCCATCAACAAAACCTAAACTTTGTAAACAACGGACTTAATTCCCAGGACCCTGGATGCCCCACACCTGCGAGACTCTGCCCCTCCCCCGACACTGCCTGACACAGCCTCCCCCAAGCTGGCTCTGGTGACATTGCCTCTCTGCCTCCCTCTGGGCGTCCCTCTGGAACTGCCCCATGGATACCAAACCAAACTGTGGGGTGCCAAGGCCCCCCGCAGTCACCTCTCAGACCCATCGCCTGCCCCCAGGACTGAGTCCCGAGGTGCCAAGTAGAAGGTGTGGGAGCGCCCAGTGCTCCAAGCGCCCGAGGCCCCATAAGGTGGGCTCCCTTCCTGCTCCTCCCTGGGTGGGCCCCGCCGCTGGAGAGGCCCCGGGTCTAATTCCAAAACTCTGAAGGACGTGATGTGTGTGTGTGTGTGTGTGTGTGTGTGTGTGTGTGATTGAGGATGGAACCCAGGACCTTAACCCTGAGCTGCATCCTCAGTCCTTTTATACTTTTTATCTTTTATTTTATTTATTTTATTATATCTTTCTAGTTTGAAACAGGGTCTTGCTAAGTCACTAAGTGGCCTAGCTCGGGTTGGAATTTGTGATTCTC
Source organism: Ctenodactylus gundi (assembly GCA_004027205.1). Lineage (NCBI taxonomy): Eukaryota > Metazoa > Chordata > Mammalia > Rodentia > Ctenodactylidae > Ctenodactylus > Ctenodactylus gundi. The sequence continues at coordinate 9,119 of PVKB01001373.1, read as the reverse complement.
CTGCCTCAGCCTCCCAGAGTACCAGGATCACAGGCCTGTGCCACCGGTCCAGCCCGAAGGCTCTGTGGCAGTGGGAGGCATGTCTAAGAACCAGGAAGAATCCAGGCTGGGGTGCCAGGCGGCAGCGGTTTCAGGCCTGGAGAGGCCGTGCCTTAGGCTCGGGGACAGCACGACCTTGCATACTGCGCTGCTGCGGAAGGTTCCAGGGATGGGACCCGCCGGCTCCTCCCCGGGGCCTCTCAGACAGGACTGTGCTGGGCAGAGGGGCGTGATGAGCTATGAGCCTGGGAGCCACCGGCAGGAACCTGTCATCCCCCGCATCCCGGGACACAGCCGGCGCCTCAGCACGGGGCTTTTAAAGAGAGTCTGTGTCACAGCCTGGCCCGGCCCCGCCTTGTACTTAACAGGAGCTGTTGACACATCAGGTGAAAACCAGGTGACTTGCGTGTCCCTCATGGGCAGGGAAGGAGTGTGGGGATGCGGGCACGGTGCCTCCTGGGACCCACCGAGGCGTCCCACAGGAGGGGACCCAGGATGGGAGGAAGGAGGCAGCCCTGCACCCTCCCGGGCATCTGCGCGCTGCCTGGTGGATCCATGGAGCCTCTGTGGCCACGTGTCCTGCCACTCCAGACTCTCTAGTCTACTCTCTTCTACTCAGACACCCAGGGAGAACCCCCACAGCTCGGCTGATGTCCCCTGCAGCGTTGGTGGGAACTCCCACGGAGAATGACTCTCCTTCCTTTAAGATGGGGAAACTGAGGCCCAGGCAGGGAGGACAGGCCTCACGTGGACCACACTGTTGGCTGCAGTAGAGGACTTCTGTGGTCGAGGCAGTGGCCGCAGAGGAGGGAGGGATGCTGGGATCTACAGTGGGTCCCTTCCAGTCCGCACTGGCTGGCTAGAGGCTGTTCCCAGGACACACAAGCATCTCCAACACCACCCCCAGGGCTGGCCCTCACTGTGTTGTCCACAAGGTCCTCTCACCTCTGTCCTCGTCCCCAGGCCCGAGCCTGGCCCACTCCCCACCTCTCACCCACAGCAGCAGGAGCTCCACTGACACACAGGTGGGTCTCAGAGTAGGGCCAGGCTGCCCTGGTCAGGTGAGCCGGGCTGGGGAGGTGTCACTTCCCTGGGAGCTGCTGGGCAAGGAACCAGCCTCCGTCCCCATTGGGCGGGACAAGGGAGGGCAGGAGGTGCCCAGCATTGAGACGTCCGTGGGGCAGTTGTCACAGCTGCTCTTGATTATTGCCACTAAGCTGGGTCATTTTATCCCAGTAAATCTCACAATAATGCAATTATACAAGGGAATCTGGACTCAGGCTCGCCAAAGAATCCATTCATTTAAAGGGAGGCTTGAAAAGAACCGAGCAGGCGCCCCATCTTAATTTTTCCATCAGCTAACGTTTTGCATTCTACGCTGTCCTCTCCTGTCCCCGGTTCTACTGCCCGTAGACGCGGTGTCCCATGGGGCTGCCCTTGCCCCCGGCAGTGCCCGGCGGTGCCCATGGCGAGAGTTCCGGCGAAACCCTCCACCGTGCATTCTGTTGTTTTGCATCCTTTTGTGGCTCAGGAGTTTTGTGGTTTTGTGACGCAAGAACTGCCACCACCTGGAGATTCACCTTGGTCCCCGAGACACTGGCCAAGGAGCTGGTGAAGGCTGACCCGAGGATGGGCTGAGGATGTGGGCTCCCAGGGTGGCCGGGGTGCTGGGCAGCCCAGGGAAACTGAGGCGAGGCACCCTGTTGGCCGGCCATGGTCCTGTTTAGCCACCCCACGAGGGTCAGTACTGCTGGACAGGACAGTCCCCCCGGAGGGGGCTCCGTGAGCACGCGGCTCTGGCCCCACCGCCCTGCCCCTGCAGTTGCCCCAGCCCCATGTCCTGGCAGTGCCTGTCCAAGGCCTTCTGTCCCGAGTAGCGCAGGAAGGGGGCTGCCGGCTGCGCCCGGCCCCTGCTCAGGAGGGCACCTGCCTGGCAACACGCTGGAGCCCACCCAGAGCATGGCGAGGGTCCTGCAGCTCTGGTGTCCCTTCTCTCCCACGTGCCCAGAGGCTGGGCTCTGCAGGGATGACCAGGGAGGGCCGCCCAGAGGGCTTCCCAGGGGAGCAGGACGCCCACAGCGCTGCTGCCATCGCCTCCTGGTGGCCGAGTAGGGAACTGCAGCCTGCTTGGGGTGCCTAGAGGGCAGAGGCCCTGTGGGAGGGGCGCCCCCTCCAGCCTTGGGTTTTTATTAAAGTGCCGGCCTCTTCGGATTTCCTCCTGTAAGCAAGTGAACACGATAAAAACTCAAAACACCTGGTGGTTCAAAACGTACTCACTTTATTTAAAAACTGCTGCTAATAAAGGTGACGGCAGGGAGATGAAGTCCAGATGAAGCCAGCTGCGGGCCGGCGGGGGACAAGCTCACACAGCTTTCTCCCCCGTGAGAGGGGAGGGCGTGGGACCAGCGGGTTGGGTCCTCGTGCACACAAGTCCCCGTCACTGGCCTCCTGACCAGAGCCAAGGGTCCCTGCAATGCCAGTGGCCAGCGCCTGGGTGCTGAGCACGTGCCACCCACCGCACACTCACCAGGAGGACGCCCAGGCAGCCAGGCAGGCGGCGGCCTCTAGGTAACAGGTGGGTGTTGCTGTTATTGCTTTGTGCAGCCCAAACCCAGGCTGGCTTCAAACTCATGATCCTCCTGCCTCAGCCTTCTAGCACGCTGGATGACAGTGGGCCACCATGCCCGAATGCGCAGTCGCTCTTCTGTGCATGCGGATCCAAGCTTGCATACTGCAGCGGACCTAGCAGGTGTGGGGTGGGGGGCACCAGGCACGAGTAGGGCAGTGTGCAAGAGGCAGGTGCCCTGGGGCGGCAGAGTTCCTCCCGGGTGGCTCTCAGGGACGCAGGAGGGTGGGAGAGCCAGGGTGACGGGCGTGAAGGAAGAGAGGAGTCTCATGGGGGGACAGGGCGGGGTCACCGGCAGGGCTAGGGTTGGGGTCATCAGTGTCAGGGTTGGGGTCGTGTATTTGGGGCTGCTGTCTGGAGTCTGGCTCTGAGGGCTGGCCACCCGGGTGTGCGCGCTGGGTGAGGGCCAAGATTAGGGTCAGCATCAAGGTTAACTTTCGGGTTAGGGTTGGGCTTCCTCATCTTCGGCTGGCATCTGGAGATTGTGTCTTAAGGGCAAGGCACCTTTTTACGATTGTTGGCCCTTCTGCCTTGCTGCGCGTCTTTGGGGGGCCCAGTTTGCCCCTTCCTGTCTCGGTTCTTCACAAGCGCAGCCGGTGTCGCGTTCCTTGGCTGTGAGGACATAGCCCACAGTGCCCCGCATAGAGCTGGCCACATGGCACATGTGCCTTAAGGAGGTGCCAGTGGTGGTCCTGGCCACAGCAGTCAAACCCTGATGGTGTGCCACCGCATTCGGTTTATGTGGTGCTGGGAACAGAGCCTCAGGCCTTTTGATGGCTAGGCAAGCGCACTAACCGCTGAGCTGCACCCCAAGCTCCTGCACGTGATCTTAATGGCACTTTTGTCCCTAGAAGTGCCGAGAGGCCAGTGTCTCTCTCTCTGTGTCTCACCATCTGGAACCGGGGGCCGTACCCGGGCACCCACCTTTTAGGCCTGTGTCCTGCTCTGTGCTGCTAGCCGAAGGCCACCCGTGTATGAACACACATTCACATACTCTGTACATGCACATGCATGTGTACACCAATGCACTCCCCTCACACACGCACACAGCCACACATGCCAGCCAGGTACCGTCTCCTCCCGCCTCCGACCCCCACTTCACCTCCCAGGAGTATTCGTGATGTTGGACCCACCAGAACCTGGGTAATTACCCTTTCCACACGCCCCCGGGACCATCAGGCAGCCGTGGCTGTGGGCTGCTGTTCTCTGTCTCTGAGGACGAAGGTGCCACACATGCCACAGTAATGACCTCACGGCCACCCCCTCATCCCTAATTAAAAGAAAACAGGCCATCCCCTGCTCTGAGAGGTGACATGTGGCCCAGGAGCTCATCCACAGAGGAGAGTGGACTGCAGCCCTGCCCACGAGGGAGCCACATCACTGTGGGCAGAGTCCACTGTCCTGTCGTGTGGTAGGATGTCGTGTGGGGATTTTGCGTGGGAGGGAAAGCGTGTCCCAAGGAGTCAGGGGCCCCTGGCTCTGCAGAAACCTTTGCTCGTGGATTCGGGGCCAGCCTGGGAGATGCAGCCTGCCGTTCCAGGACTAACCACCCGGCTCATTAGCTCCCAGGACAGCGTGACGGGAGGACAGGGGCAGAGAGGGTGACAGCGAGCCTGTGGGGTGGGGAGAGGACGCCTCCCTGTGGGAGAAGGTGTGGGGAGGGCCTGTCTCATTCCTGTGGTCAGTGTGCCATGGCCACACGGGTGGAATGCGGGCTCAGAAACCAGGCTGCTCAGCTGGTGCCCACGGCTCCCCCAGCCCCAGCCAGCCAAGGCAGCATCCCCACAGGATGGGATGCGGGTGACGAGGCTCAGCGCCGGTGCCTCTCGGGGAGCCCAGGGCTTCCTGTCCTGGCCGCTTCCCTCTTGATGAGAGGGATCTTTCCCGTCCACTTCCTCTCTCTCTTCCTCTCTCCTTCTTTTTTCTTTCTTTCCTTCTCCTCCCCTCCTCCCCATCTCTCTGTACTAGGGACTAACCCAGGGCCTTCACGGAGCTCCATCCTCAGCTTGTTTCTTTGTTTTGCTTTAGTTTTAAAATACTCTTGTTAGTCACTAACTTGACCAGGCTGGGTGAAAGCTTGAAATTCTCCTGCTTCGGCTTCCCAGAGAGCAGGGATGACAGGCCCGCACCTCTGGGTGTGGCCTAATGGTGATTTCCAATGTCACCTGACATGGCCTGGAGGAGGGAGGGGAGTGGATGGGGACAATGGAGCCAAGGGTGGAGTGACAGGTCTGTGCCCATGTGGCAGGGCCCCAGCACCTGGCCTGTCCCACAGTGGAAGGCCACGCATGGCCCGGATGATGGTGCCAGCAATGGATGCCTTGAGCACCCACATCCACCATCCCGTGTCACTCATCCTCTGCCACCTCCACATGGCCACAGAATCAGGGTGCCCATGTGACAGGGTGGTGCAACCCAGGACATTGTTCTAGGCATGTGGAGGACAGGGCTGGTGTTTTCAGTGCCACAGCTGAGGCATCAGCGTGCCCACTGCTTTCTGTGGGACAGGGAGCTCCTGGCTCCCCCCTGACTTGGGGTCACAGGGTCCCAGCCTCCCTTCAATGTCCCCAGGGCCTCCCTCCTCAGGCAGCTTCTCCATGACCTGGACACTTGGGCAGGAGTTGGCCATGCGCCCAGAGAGGGGACAGACTGGTCATGGCATTGGGCTGAGGCAGCAGAGGGACCAGAAAGGTCAGGGGGCAGCACCTCCGGGTGTGACCAGCCGTGCATGTTCCACCTCCTGGGGCCTGCGGGCCAGGAGTCAAGCATTTGTCAGAGGGCGGACCTGGGACCCCCACCTGGCAGGGGCAACATATGGCTGAGGAATTTGCACCTCCAGATCCCATCCTGGGTGCTGCCCGTTCCCAGGGCCATTGCTCACGCTGGCATGTGATGCCACTGTGGAAGACTGCTTTCCATCTGCACCAAAATCCACTAACGGGAACTTCTAGCATCACCAGCACAGGCCTGTAATCCCAGCACCCAGGAGGCTGTGAGTCCAAGGACAACCTTGGCTATGTAGCAAAACCCTATCTCAGAAAGACAAAATTAAACATAAAAACGCATGCAAAGAATTGTTCGTGAGGTCCCTTCCGAGGCTGGACCTCGAGTAGTGCAGAGACCCAGCCATCATTCCTGGGCACCTGCCAAGAGCCGGGTGTGGTGCGTACCAGTTTGAACCACGCAGAACTGCCAGTTTACAGCTTAACACACAGTAGGCTGAAGGTCAGTGGTCACCTCTGGTTCACACCAAGACGTTACCTGGAAGTCCACGGGCAGCGGGAACCAGCTCCCACCTCCCAGGGGAATAAGCTGCAGCAGCCTGGCCTGTCATGTGGAAGAACCAGACCAAGGCCTAAAGCTGCCTTTCTGAGCTCAGAATTTACACCTGGCCAGCACTCTGGGAGGCTGAGGCAGAAGGATCACAAGTTAGAGCCCAGATTGGATAACTTAATGATTTAGCAAGACCATGTCCCGGAGGAGGAAAGAAACAAAGAAGGAAAGAAAGAAAAAAGAAAAAACAGCTGATTTTGTAGCTCAGTGCAAAGGCCCTGGGGCCTACCCTCAATACCACGCCTCCCCCTCCCACCTTGCCTTGATGCGGAGCGCAGAGTAAACAAACCAAGCTTTGTAAAATGTTGAGAGTGGATCTTCACACCTACACCAGGTGATTGCTACACAAACAAAATTCCATGAGAATAAAAGAAGAAAGTATTTTTTATTCAATAACGATTACACATTTAATCCTACTCGGCTATTTATCATAAAACTCCCCCATACTCGTGCCAAGCCCCCTTCATCCCCCATAAGCCTGAGCCCCAGCATCACCCCCACAGTGGGGGATCTCCCCGGGGGTGATGAGGACACATACACCCTGTTATCCCCCATGACCCACGAGGGGCCCCAGCAGGGAGGTCAGCCCTCGCCTCGGTCCTCCTGGAGGGCAGCCTGGAGTCACCCCCGTCCTGAGCTTGCAGGCTGCCTGCCTGGCTCCAGCCAGCGGGGGTCCTGCCTCGCGGCCACCGCCTGTGTCCACGCCGCTCCCACCCAGCCAACGGGCTGTGCCCCCGCAGTCGGTGCCATTGAGGCGGTGGCCCCTGTGTTTGGGATGTCAGAAACAGGGTCGGTTGGAACGGGAGGACGGCTTTGAGACTTTGAGATGGTGGCAGCCCCCGGAGCGGGGGGGTGGGGGGGGGTGGGGGGGGGGAATGGAGCTCCACCTCCCGTCAATCAGCAGCTGTATTAGAACCTGATAGGAGTACGCTGACAGAAGGCGGGGCTTCGGGCTCTGCCCGCCTTCCTCCTTCCACTCTCTGTCCCAGGCCTCCACCCTTCCAAGGCCGCAGAACTGAGGACCCTCTCAGGGGCAGGACCCGGAGGAGAGCTTATATAGCAACCACGTGTTCCCAGTTCCCAGGAAGCCACTTTCCTACCAGTGTCTGCAGAGAAGTGATTCTGGAATCTCTGATGGGCCTCTGTCCCTCCTGAACAGGAACGACACAGGTGCCCCAGAAGACCCCACCGGGGCCTGCAGTCCCTCACCAAGGGCCAGGCTACATCCAGCGTCTCTTCCGCACGGGGAAAATGGGTAGGGACACTGGACTCCAAGGAGACAGGGCCACACCAAGGCCTCCGTGACCGGCGACTGAGTTCCTGAGGTCCAGGAAGGCCTGGCCTCAGCACAGCGGGGGATGAGCCTGCCTGGGAAGAGATGCACCCCCGCTGGTACCGCACGGGGCCGCCACTGCCCAGAGCTGGCATGGCGCAGAGCCCAGGACGCCACGGGAAGCTAGGCTGCAGGAGGGGCGCCCAGGGACACAGGAAGCCAGTTCCAGGCAGCCTGAACCCACTGGTGGTATCAGAACAGGCGGTTTCTTGTCTGCATAATATAATTCCACTACAAATCACAGTAACACCCGCCAGCCCCACTTTAAGCCAATTCATTGGACTCTGTTCACTTTATTGATGATGTCATGAGATGGCCCGTCAACCCTTAATTAAAACCACAGCCGCAGGGATATGGTTCCTTTAAGCCAGGAACAGAGGTCTGCCCCAAGCTGCTGAGACTGGGGTCCTGGGCCTCTGGGTGCTCTTGGCATCACAGTGGGTCCCAGGGGGAGTCAGGAGGTCTTCAGAGGTGCTGGGCACTACAGGGGCTCCAGGGCAAGCAATGGTGACCCCTGTCCCCCGGGAGAAGACACGCTGAAGCCCTGACCCCAGTGGCTCACGGGTGACCTGCGGGGAGGTTACCGCAAATGCAATTAGCTGAGATGAGGTCACAGGGAGGGATCTGGGCCCCTAATTGAACCTGACTGGTGTCCATAGAAGAACACGGTCACGAGAAGACACAGATGTGGGCAGGGACACCACATGGTGACCAAACCAGAGATCCAGGGCCCCCGCTACAGTCCAAGGACGCTGAGGGCCATGTGCACCCGCAGTACCTAGGCAGGGGCTGGGAACGGGCTCCCTTGCACCCAGAGGCAGACAGCCATGGGACATCCAGGGACCCAGACAGTGGCCTCCAGGATGCTGAGAATAAATCTCGTTGTTCTAGATACCATCTGAGGGTATCTGCCCAGGAAGCATGGACTCTCCATGTAGGGTCTGCTGGGGTCTCTTCGAGTCACCTCACCCAACACACACCAATGACCACGGTCCTCCTCTGAACCCGGGCCTGCCTGTCCCTGCAGCAGCCTGCCCGACCAGGACATGAAAGGTGTTTTTTGAGCTGGGATTGTCCCGGCAGGGGCCCAGCCTGGCTTCCTGCTTATAATCCTCCTGCTTTAGCCTTCCAGAGTGCTGGAATTACAGACGTGGGCCACTAGAGCTGGCTTGCAGGATTTCTTCCTAAATTCATGATGTGGCTCATAGTCACAGTGTCCTGCCTCAGCAAGAGGGGAGATTCCTGGGTCAGCAGCCCCGTGGGCCTGTGAGCACATGCCTCCTGCTTGCTAGATTCCCAGCCGCATGTCCTGTAGGTATCGGGGACCACGGACTCATAACTGCCACATTGACATCCACGCACTCTGCTCAATGTACCTCACGTGCACCCACCCTCCTCAGAACCACGTCCCCAGAGCCCCTTTCCAGTAGCTCTGCTCCTTACACACACGCACACACACACACACACACACACACACACACACACACACACACACGTCCGTGCATACATACACACACAGGGACGAGACCACAAGTGTGGTGACAGTCCAGGAAAATGCAGTGAACACTTAGTTTTTCTCCAAAGCAGCTCTGGAAGGCTTCCTTCGTGGATGCATCTGCTTGTGCGGCTGTGGTTGCCTCCGCGTCCTGGATTCGTTCTAAGCGCTAGCCTTTGGTGGTCGTTCTGACCTTAGGGAAGAGCCAGAATCTCCTGGTGCCAGAGCCGCTGACACAGGCAGACGATGAAGCATCACCGTGTTTGTATGTGGCAGAAGTTACCACAAATGTT